>JAHHFK020006021.1:0-230062 GCA_024533555.2 Aedes koreicus
GGGTTGAGAAAAGAGGTTCAATAAACCAATGATGTCAAAACTTAACCATTTAGTAGTACTTTATTTCCAAGAAAGTTTGAAAAGAATCGAACACAAGGAAAAATTTTGGTGACCTATTTTGTGTGTCCAAATTTTACCGAATACAGTCTTTAGGCTAGCTTGAAAAAGTTTTGTGAGAATGGGTGTTAAAATCGCCTTTGCCTTCTGCAGCAGTACAGGAAAACATATCCCATACCTAAGAGGAGACTTGAGGGATTCAAAGTGTCAATCGCCCAATCCACTTTTCCTACAATACTCCTATATATGATGTTGGCTAAAGTACTAGCATCGTCCCTGAACCTTTCTAGCTCAGTCGATTCGTTATTTATTTCATGAATACCCGTCCTGGTTTCATTGATTCCAGTTATTGATGCGGCCCGATTCTTTTCAAACCTTGATTCTTTTCAAACCTTGATTTTCGCTTGAGCTAATAATAGAACAAGGAAAATGTGTTTCCATCATCATCTTTAGTGTTTCAGTAACAGAATTAGTAAAAGAGCCATCCTCTGTTTTCAAAGTCCCAGCCCCATTGGAATGATCTTTAGCGAGGATTTTCTGCAACCTGACAGTTGCTGGAGTACTTTAAATGTTTTCACATGTATGCCTCTAATGTATCCTCTTTGATCTCCGTATTTCCTTATTGTAATCCGTGAGGGATTGCTTATATGGACCTCACTGTTGTGTTTTTTTAGCCCAGTTAAACATTTTCCGGCTTTTTTTACGAAGTTTTTGTAACTTGTTGTTCCACCATGGTACATCCTTATTAGTAGAGCGTTCCTTAGCAACGCAACTTTCGTTAAAAGCATTTTGGATCATATTTGAAAGTTGTTTAGAACTTTCTTCTAGTTCTTTTCGAGAATTTGTGCTAACTATTATCGTATTTACGTTCGTTGTTAATACTGAATTGTTGAGCTCACAGTTTGTCTTCCCTAGGATCCCTCATAGTTTGTATGAGTTGTTGATCAGCTCTATATTCAAATAGTATTTGCATGTGATCAGACAAAGATACTTCATCAGATACATGCCAATTTTTGATTTTGTCAGAGATAATCGGACTACACAATGTCAAATCAAGAACTTCTTCTCTAATTGCATTTACAAAAGTAGGTGCATCTCCTCTGTTACATATGTCGATCTCATTGTTGGAAATATACTCCAAAAAGGTACTCACCTCTCTTGTTGATGCCCGTACTAGCCCATATGGAGTGATGAGCATTTGCATCACAACCAATTATAAACGCCTTATTTTGTTTCTTGCAGAACGAAACAAACTCCGCTACTTCTGCTGGAGGTACTTCTCCCACGTCTCCTGGAAAGTATGCTGACGCAACATATATTTCCGTTTTTCCTTGACAGCAACTATGTCTCTTTTGATGAATTCTGTAATTGGAACTATGTTTACTATTCCACTCACTAAGATTGCCGCTCTTGGAGCTAGCTGTCCTTCATTGTAGATTAACTTACAAGAAGTTGTAGGAACTCCCAATATCTTACTGTTATTTGTCCATGGCTCCTGGATAAGAGCGATACCCAGTTTGCGCTGTGTGAATCTTTGCAGAGTACAGCTGTTGCTCCCTTTGCGTGATGAAGATTCACTTGAATGAATTTGATTTTTTTATCCATGGCGAGGTTGTTGTTCACCGTTTGCCTGGGGAGTTAAATCTTCCCCAATCTTGGTTGTGTGGCTCCCTTTGTTTTGATTTTTAACATCTCGGATCTTCAAATCACGATAATCAGGCTTCAATCCTTGCTTTGTCGGCTTTTCATCGCTTTTCTTAACGCCAACTGTATCGGTAGTGCGGCCAAAAGATTTACGGTTTGATCGACTCCACTTGGTTCTGGGGTTTCTTCAATGTGATCTACGATCATCATTAGATGGTTACATTTCTCCACGAAATCTCGAACCTTTCTCTTTATGGAACCCGTCAGCGCCCACATAGTGGAAAAGAACACGGAATCAGCGCTTTTCTTCCTTGACTACCTCACCGCTTCGTCTAAGTCGCTGCTTTGAAATTGGCCAGTATTTTTCGATTGGTCGAAATTCCGGGCAATTCGGAGGATTCACTAGCTTGAGGACAAAATCGATTTTCTTGGCAGCATATCACTCCAGAACCACCTTGGAGTAGTGGCAGCTGGCCAAATCGGGCCAATAGATGACTTTGCCCCTATGCTAGCGGATGAACGGCAAAACGGCGTTTTTTCAGGCATTCTTCGATGTAAACTTGGAATGTCATCGTCGAGGAAGTGACGAATGATTCCGTTTTCAGGCCACAACTGCAAATCGCTTGCCAAATCATGGCCTTCTTCGCGAACTTGCCGGCAAACACGAACTTGAATCTTCCCGGCACAACCCCACGTCCAGTCGCGATGTAAAACTTTTGACCGGGAAGCTTCTTTATCGAGTTTGACGTATGTTTCGTCATCGATCGAAGTGTAGCCCTTGTGTTTCGTCAAAACACGGTCGTACAAGAGCCTTGCACGCTTTTTGGACGGGATTCTGCTCCATGTGCCGGTTCGGATGTTTACTGGCTTTGTGCGACTTGTATCCTTCCCTGGCAAGGATGTTCCGCACCGTTTGAAAGTTGGCGTTGTACCTTCTTTCGGATCGAAAGACCGGGGTTGGCTATAACGCACCTCAATACCTTGCTGCGCAGCTGACGATCCCTGGTTCCAGTGTTTTCGTAGGTCCGCTGATTCCTTTCCACACTCACGGTTTTCTTGTAGGGTTTGAGCACTCAACAAACTGTTGTTTTCGGTATCTTCAGCACTTTAGCCAGCTTGGAACCGGACCGCTCTGGATTTTCCAGGTATTTGTGCACAGTAATTTTTCTTCTTTCGAGTTCCATCTGACGTTATTTCTCAAGGCAATCGACTACTTTGATCAAACTTGCACCAGTTGTTCTCCATAGAAGTGCAAACAAACCGCTGTCAAAGATTTTCGATTTCCAACTCTAGTGGCGCGCTAGACGGGCGTTCCAATTTACTTTTAGTCAGCCTTTAGTTGAAGTATGTTTGCATTTTACTTAATCTGCGTTTCTGTTCCTTTCCAGTTCCCTACAGATGTTCGGTTTATCTGGATATCCTTCCACCATTTGACATTTGCCCGTTGTGTGATAAAGGCGTAAAGAAGTTTCAGGATAAGATTGTGTTGATGGCAATGCATGACCTTAATGAACTATTGTCTGATTAAATTTGCTTAACCTTCCTTGGGTGCTAACATTTATTAAGTTGGAGTGTTTTTTCGCTTTGTCACGAATGAATCAATGATTACTAGCAGTTTTAAAGTTCGATATAGAGTCACCTCATAGCAGGAGTTTTGATTATTGGCGGAGTGTAGAGTGAAAACAAAGAAGACCAGTGCAATGTAGGAAACGGCCATTTTCTGGTCAGAAGAAATAAACGAGGGACAACGTGCATGCGCGCGTGAAAGACTGGCACATAATTTCAGATGCATTCACCACGTAGTGTACAGAGTTTTGTTATGAAGGTTGTATATCAAACGGGCGGTTTAGCAACGTTCACTTCTGCGCTTATTTTGTCCGCGAGTGCATGGAATTAATTACGAATCAACGTCGATTTTATTTTTTTATTTTAACGAATGAACAAGCTAGTGTCAAAAAGGAGGCGGCCATGGGTGAGATCTATCTGATTTTAACTGTATAACTATAATTATATATTTAGAAGGATCGCAGCATGCCATGCTTGGAAACTAACGTGTTTTGTTTTTGCTGCGTCCTTTTCGCAAAATAAAATCAAAAATAGTTTCGTAATTCAACCTAAACGAACAGTGATCATCCAATCTCCACGTGTTTTGTGTAAGATATAGTCAATATAATAGATTCCCTCCAGAAATTTGTGATGTTCGGTAGTGTTTTTACCCGTTTTTTGTGCTTCGCCCCCACCCCCGGAAACCGGAGGAAGAGTTAATATCAGCTTAGTTGTGTTTGTTAGTGCTGTTAGTATTGCGCCACGTGGACATACATGATTAAATTTGAGTATTTTTCCGCTTTGTTGCGAGTGAATTGATGGTTAGAAGCAGTTTAGAAGTCAATATAGAGTCGCCTCAAAGCGGGGAATTTTTATTTTTGACAGAGAGAAAAAAGAAAACCAGTGCAATGTAGAAAACGGCCATTTGCTGGTCAGAAGCAAAGAACAGAGCTAACGCGCATGCGCACGTGAGTGGCTGGCATATAATTTCAGATGCACTCACCATGTGGTGTACAGATGCAGAGCAGTGAAATTTATTTGCTTTCGTTGCACAATGATTGTGATTTTTCAAGTTAAATTTCTTCTCGGAAGTTTTTTTTTACCTGTGATTTTCATTGTATTGCATTTGTGCGCGAAGTACTAATTGTTTTGCTGTTCCATTCGAAAAGAATGATGAGAAAATATTTGCCGAATAGCGGAGTGCTACTTCTGTAGAGACATAAATGCATCCTTTCGCATCACAGAGAAGCCGTCCAAATGACGACTGTTCATCAGCAACAATTTCCGGTGAGATCTATCTGATTATATCTTAATTTGAACGATACTGCTAAATAAATACGTGCCATCCTCAAAACAGTAAGATTTGATGATGGAAGTGTATGCACATTACCTATATCCATTTGATGTTTGTACTATGTTTATGCGGGGCTTGTTGTAAGTGAAAGTGACCTCGAAATGGACGTGAGTAACCAGGCATTCTGATATGGGTCACTGGAACCCATCAGAGCTATCATTTTCCAACTCCCGGGCTAAAAATTTTTGTTGAATCGAGTGGGAGACGCTCCTTACTTAATTTTGAAGTCTGTGATAGGAAAGTACTGTGCATTTAGTAAATTTACTCTGAAAAATTCTCATGATAAGATATCATCTTATAATTGCGTTAATTTCAATAGTTGAATGTAAGAAATCAATCGTTTTAAATATTGAAATCAAAGCGTAGAAAATGTTGCAATCGATTGATGCAAACATTTTAGAAATCAATCGTGAAATGATTAAGTTATTAACGTTATTAACGCATATTTCGTGACGCTCTAAATGTTTGTACTCGCAACGTGTACCCCTGTATTAAAAACAAAGACATACTCCTACGTCAAAAAACTTTTTTGAGCGTACCAGTAGAACGATTGTGATTGGGAAACTAGAAGAATTTAATATTAATATTTCATTTGACCACTTTTAAAAATATAAGAAATAAAATATTGAAACACTTTTTTCAAATTATCACTAGTAAACTCGAGCAAATTCCATTAAATTCCATTAGAGAAAGCTTATCTTTTGACCGATAGACCTATTTCGTCTGCGACTTACAGACTTCTTCAGTGTCGAGTGCTCGACTTGAAGGGAACATCACAGTAGGTCTAGTATTTTTAGTACACTGCGCGAAATAATTATAGCATACAGTATAAAATGTCTTATAGTTTTCAAATAATTAACCATATCAAAACATAATAAGCATTTTTGTGAACACTATGACGGAAACACATTAATTAAAAGATCTGTTATATCTTGCGTTATTAATGGAATTAATATACATATATTTACATAAATCTCATAGGAAACAACTATGCAGCTAGATGCTGCGGCATAGAGCTGACTAAGGACTGCGGGACTTTCACGTCGCTTTTTTCCCGTTCTCCTTGAACTGCGGTTTTGAGTTGTAATGGTGATGGTGAATCAAACTGCCGACCGTTTGCATAGGCATGTTGAGACAAGATACCCCAAAGATTGTCTACTGGATTTAAGTCAGGGCCTATAGCTGACCTTTCCATGATCTCAATGTTTTGCGACGCGAGAAATGATTTTGTCTGTTTTGAAGAGTGTATCGCCGCGTTGTCTTACTGGTTTTTTTTTTGACTCTTTATTTATTTAAAAATTTTACATTATTTTACATTCATATATTATCCTAGGTGCTCCTGCTAAATAATTAACATTTCAACCTTAGGGAACGTCCATTAATTACGTAACGCAAAAATTGACTTTTCGTAACCACTCCCCCCCCCCCCCATGTCACGTTTTTTGTATGGACCTTCAATTTTTTTTGTATGGATCGTCACGTTTTCTCGAACCCCCCCCCCCCCCTACTGCGTGACATATTTAATGGACCTTCCCTTATATGCTATCATTTATATCTAATTGTGTTAATATTATTTTTACCTTGTCTATTCAGTATTTTTAACAGGTTTTTTTTTTGCCTGCGTGTAAGAATAACAGTTGATTTCTTAAAACTAGTTTTTATCTATAGAGAGAATTGATCATTGCAATTGAAGATTGCTTGTGTGGGAATATTATAAGTTGAGTTTTGGAAGCATTAGGAGTAATTGTTCATTTTTGAAACCTTTTTCGTAACCTCCTGGATATAACACGAAGACTTTTAACTTTAGAGGAAATGCCTGTGTCATCAGCAAAGCAAGATTTTTGACAGCCCTGAGGTAAATCAGGGAGATCTGAAGTCTGATCTGAAGTGATCTGAAAATGTTATAAAGTATTGGTCCAATAATGCTTCCCTGAGGAACACCAGCTCTAACAGGCAATTGATCATATTTAGAATTCTGATAATTTACTTGCAAAGCTCTATCAGTTAAGTAGTTTTGAACTAATTTCATGATTTAAAGCGGAAAATTGAATCATTTTCAAGCCAAAAAAGTTTCGCAATCAAACCTTCATGCCAAACACTGTCGAATGATTTTCTATGTCTAGAAGAGCAACTCCAGTGGAGCAGCCTTCAGCTTTGTTTGAACGACTTAAATTTGTAACTCTCAAAACTTGATGCGTAGTTGAATGCCCATTGCGGAATCCAAACTGTTCATCAGCAAAAATTGAGTTTGTATTGATGTGAAGCATCATTCTATTCAAAATTATTTTTTCAAAAAAGCTTACTTGAAGAAAGCAAACTGATTAGTCGGTAGCTAGAAGCTTCAGCGGATTTTTGTCTGGCTTCAAAATAGGTACGACTTTTGCATTTTTCCATTTATCTGGGAAAGTATGCCAGATGAAAACATCTGTTAAATAGTTTTACCAAGAAAGACAAAGTACTCTCAGGGAGTTTTTTGATTAGGATATAAAAAACTCCATCATCACCTGGTGCTTTCATATTTTGAAATTTTTTAGTTATAGTTTTATCCAAATCACTTCCCAAGAATCATCAAAAATATTTTCAGAAAATATTAGAACCCAAGAATGGAATGTTTAACAAGTTTTTGAGCTTTTTCCGCTTTTGTGGCAAAATTTTATCACCTTTCTTAAGCGCTGGTATAGGCTTTTGAAGTTTTTTCAATATTTTAGAGAGTTTCCAGAAAGGTTTGGAACTCGGATCTAATTTTGACACATTATTTTCAAAATGTTTGTTCCTCAGGGCAGAGAAGCGTTTTTTAAATTGTTTTTGTAAATCTCGCCATATGACTTTCATAGCGGGATCACGTGTTCTTTGATTTTGACGCCTACGTACATTTTTCAGACGAATCAAGAGCTGAAGATCGTCATCAATTATAACTGAATTGAATTTAACCTCGCATTTTGGCTCTGAAGCATCTCTTGCTCTATTTATTGAGAAAGTAAGAGATTCAAGAGCATTATTAATTTCATTTCTTGTTTGCAATGGAACATTACTCAAGTAACCACAAGCATTATATTGTTGCTCTTATTCAACACAAAATCAACACCATTATTGCGGGATCGCATCAATTCAACAGATGTCAAGTAATGAAGCGTTAGATTAGCTTTAAGAATATAATGATGCATTACCAATGCAATGATACATTACCAATGCAATAATACTACTTTAGCAATGTCTTATGGCATTACAAAAGATATAGCAATAGTTCGATCTTAGTGGGGCCCTTTTCAGCTTTAATCCAACTTCAATGACGCACTGACGTAATGCATATGCCCTATATATGCAAGCTATTATAGCCTCATGGTTACTTGGGTAGGATCAAAGTTGTATTCCATAAATGTTCGATATTGATCCCAATTAGCTCTATGGTAGTTGAAAGTAGAACTGATGGAATTAGAAATGATTTCATGAGATATTTCAAATGTAACTGGAAGGTGATCAGAACCAAAGTCAGCATGGGTAATCAATTGACTACAAAGTTGACATGAATCAGTTAGGAGCAAATCAATAGTTGAGGGATTTCTGGCTGAAGAAAAGCAAGTTGGGCTGTTTGGGTATTGAATAGAGTAGTAGCCTGCAGAACAATGATCAAAAAGTATATTACCATTGGCATTGCTTTGCGAATTATTCCATGAGCGGTTTTTTGCATTGAAATCACCAATAACGAAGAATTTAGACCTATGACGGGTAAGTTGCTGGAGGTCACCCTTGAGCCAGTTTTTTTGCTGGCCAGTGCATTGGAAAGGCAAATAGGCAGCTATAAAAGTAAATTGGCCAAATTTTGTTTCAACTGAAACCCCGAAAGTTTCAAAAACTTTGGTTTCAAATGTAGAAAGAATGTGATGTTTGATACGCCTATGGACAATGATGGCAACGCCACCACCAACTCCATTAATGCGATCATTTCGGTAGACAAAATAATTTGGATCTCTTTTGACCTTATGGGCAGGTTTGAGATAAGTCTCAGTTATAACAGCAATGTGCACGTTATGAACTCTTAAAAAATTAAATAGCTCATCCTCGTTATCTCTGATGGTTCGAGCATTCCAATTTAAAATATTTAATGACTTAAAATCCATTAATGAACTTCAATGTCATGACAATATTATTGGCAAATTTAATACCAGTTTGGATAGCTTCAAACATGGAATTAGTTTTTAGCATATCGATTATCATATCGATTAACGATTGCTGTAAAAATTCTAATTTAGGAGCGGATATGTTACCTAAATCAAATTCATCAGAAGTCCCGTGGGAATTTTCGTTTTGGTTTCTACACGCTGCAACGACAGCGTAGGTAGGTCCATTTACATGTTGAGCATTGTTAACAACACGGTTGGGTAAGAATTTAGAGTTTCCAGATTGAACTATGTTGGTACCTGCAGGTATAGAGATTATATTTACTCCCCGTTGAGCGTTTGAAGTAACATTTGCGGATGGAAAAACCTGTCCGCTGTTTCTACCGACGGTTTGGTAGGAATTAGTTCTTTGCTGATCGTTGTTAACAGCTGCAGAATGGGTAGTAGCTGGTCGGGAACGTTTATTGTTTCCTACCTGGCGCTTAGTACGCGACTGCAAAATTGCTTTGCGAGTCTAGCACTCCCAAAAATTTGATTTATGGTTTTCACCACAATTTGAACATTTGAATTTTTTAGGATCTTCCTTCACAGGACAGTCGTCCTTAGTGTGCGAGGAATCACCACATTTCATGCATTTACCAATCATATGGCAATGCTTTGTTCCGTGACCCCATCCTTGGCACTTACGGCATTGGGTGAGGCTATGGAAATTGGCTCCAGTCTTCCTGAAATGTTCCCACTTCACTCGGACATGGAGCAAAAGGCTTGCTTTTTCTAAAGCCTTAAGGGGTTATTCATAAACTACGTAGACTTTTCTGGGGGAGGGGGGGTTTGACCAAAGTCTACGCTCCATACAAAATTTCAAAAAATTGAGTGGAGAAAAGTCTACGAGGGGGGAGGGGGGGGTCTGAGATTTTCAAAAATGAGTCTACGTGGTTTATGAACAGGCCCTAAGGTTATTAAGTACACTTGACTTGAAGTGAACTAAGTAGAAATCGTTTGAAATCCCTTTGCGAGAATTGCCAGGCCGGGATTTCATTTTCATTTTAATTACTTGGACTGGACTAGTTCCAAGTAATTTTATTAACTCGTTTTTTATTTCATCGATAGATTCACCACTGGGCAGTCCTTTCAAGACAACCTTGAAAAGACGCTCAGCTTTGGTGTCGTAAGTGAAGAAATTGTGGTTCTTCTGAGTAAGATACTCCAGAAGACGTTTGAATCCGTCCAAGGTTTCTGCATGCAAACGGCATTCACCTCGTCTGGAAATTTGAAGGGAATATTTCACACCTTCAACAAATGTTAAGATTTCCTTGCGAAAAGCATGGAAATCCGAAATTGTCACCACAATAGGGGGAACTTTTTCCTTTCTCAATCGAGAAAGTGTTTTCAAATTTTGATTAGATGATGGATCACTCTCATCATCTGTGAGCATATCAAATTGATTACTCACATTAATTTGATTTGCAGGCAAATCAATAGATTGGCCTTTTCGTTTACGCTTGTTTTCTATAGTGGCAGAATAAATTGCTCCATATTGACGTCCAAGCAGATAACTATAAGAATCCGAGGGACCGAAGAGGAATTTTCCAATGCGAGGAATAAGAGGAAATCCAAAAATTGTAGGTATTATTTAGCACTGAAAAGTGCTGTTTAAGATTTGTTGTAGCGTTAGGTAGCAATAGCACTTCCTTCAGCAAATAGAAAATAGAACCGCACGGCATGAGAGCACAATGCAGACTGACTCCGTCGAAGATAGTTTTTGAGTTTGTCCCAAATACTTACCCGCTGTTGCAATATCTGTGGCGACGACTTCTTATAGTACTAGGCGCTAGACGACTTCTTCTAGCGCGGGCGGAACTTAACCTGAAACGTTTGGCAGAGAAGAAGGAGCTGGAGAAAAAGCAGCTGGAATTGGCACTGGAAAAGAAATACATGTAGGAAAAGTATCGCCTGCTGGAACAAACACTGGCAGCAGAAGAGGAAGAAACCCGAGGCTTCTGAAGTTGCCGCAGTGCGGTGAGTCGTTTGGAATTGGCGAAGGTAGTGAACGATTGAGTGGAAAAATCCATCGGGGCATGCGAAGCAGATAATAAGCGAACAGAGGAGGTAGCTGAGAAGGTTTGATTCTTACCAAGAAAGAAGAGTGGATCAGGTAATTGCTGTTGGAGGGATCAGCAAGAATGCCAGCAGGCCATGCTGTCAACTCAACAGAAGCAGAAGGGTAAGATAGGTCAACTCACACCGGAGGAATTCCGGACTCCGAAATTGACGCAACAGCACGATGATCTTGATGATATGCTGAATAAACTGCAGCTACCGCCGAAGAATATAATCCAACCAACCGTACCCCCAACGTCAAAACTGAACAAAGGAGCCATACCCAAAGTACGATCGAGCGATGTCGTTCACCCTACACGTCATTCAAGTCGCCATGTATCGGATTCTAAGCAGCCGCGTTCCGACGCGTCCTTGGAGAAGGAGCCCAGCGAAGGATCAAAAGTATCGGCAATGCAGCAGCAACCTATGCCAAAGCCAGATTTGATCCCGTCAAAGCAGCAGCGTCCTATCGCTCCCTTGGATCAACCATGAAACACACTCGCACGTGGAGAGAGAACTAACCCACTGTTTCCTGGACTCTCCTCATCACAATTGTATCATTGCGGGCCGACTCCAGGACAGCTAGGAGCACGCAAGTTCTACCACGTGCTTTGCCGACCTTTACTGGCCAACCAGCTGATTGGCCCGTCTTCATCAGTAATTACAATCACACCACTGAAGCATGTGGGTACAGCGATGGAGAAAATATGATCCACCTCCAACGTTGTCTCAAAGGAGCAGCCTGGGAATCCGTAAGAAGCAGACTGATCCTGCCGGCTTCGTTCAATGATCGAATTTGGCACGATGGTACAAACGTTGTGTGACCATGTCATTGCTGCTAACTTGCTGGATCATCTGGCCAATCCGTGCTTATTGAAGGATCTTGTGGCGAAGCTACCGGCAGAATATCGCATGAAGTGGGCGAGTTGCAGGAGAAGCCAAGCATTGGTTGACTTAAAGTCTTTCGCTACCTTCATGGAGGAGATCGTGGCTGATGCGTACAGTGTCTCATCGTACGCAGGAGCTGGAAACCTGGAAAGACGGGGAAAGTCAAAACAACTAGATCGGAGTTTGGTACACACGACCGACTCATACAGAGATCTGTGAAGTTAGAATGTTCGGTGTGTGGAAAGGAAGGCCACAAAGCAAGGGAATGTAGAACGTTCAAATCTCTATCGATCGATGAACGATGGAAGAAGATCCAGAGCCTAGGTCTCTGCCGTACCTGTTTGTTCGGGCATGGTCGGAGAGCTTGTCGCAGTACGATGCGTTGCGGAATTGGCGGATTCCAGTTGAGACATACACCAGTAAACCAGGAGCAGTCAGTGGATCATCACGTTCATCAAGCATTACCTACTCTCCTTTTCAGAATCCTGTCGGTTACGCTATATAACGGAAGTACTATCATCGACATATTCGCCTTCTTGGACGAAGGGTCGTCGTTGACCCTGATTGAGGAAGGATTGGCGATCAAGTTGGATGTTGACGGTTGCAATCACCCACTCTGCTTAAAATGGACGGCTAACATGACACGTCACGAGAAAAATTCCAGACGCGTTTCGTTTGAAATATCCGGTCTATACGAAAGAAAGCGTTTCCAAATGTCAAATGTGGGAACCATCGAATCGTTAGACTTACCAATACAGAGTCTACAATTCGAACAATTGGCGTAACGATACCAGCACCTGGGAGGGTTACCAGTTCGAATCTATAGCGAGGCAACTCCACAACTGTTGATCGGTTTGGCCAACCTGAGGCTTGCCGTCCCATTGAAGTCACACGAGGGTCAAAATGATGAACCAACTGCGGTAAAGACTAGGCTCGGGTGGTGTGTATACGGCGGTAGACGCTCTTCAGATGCTGTGTGTCACTTACATCTTTGCGAGTGCAACAATGACCACTCGATGGATGCAACCATGAAGGCTTATTTCACCACCGAGGAGTTGGGCGTTCAACCAACGGCGGTAGTTATGTCAAAGGAAGACAAGCGGGTGTTAGAGATCCTCCAGCAAACAACTGTGCGGGTAGGCGATCGCTATGAGTCTGGAATGCTCTGGAAATACGACAACTTCGAGTTTCCAGACAGTTTCCCGATGGCTGTTCGGCGGCTTGAGTGCCTAGAACGAAAAATGGCAAAAGATTCCGCTATGAAGACCAGCATCATGCAGAAAATCGAAGAGTATCAAAACAAGGGCTATGCTCACCGCGCTACTAAAGAAGAGTTGCCAGGTAAGGTCCGCCTAATATGGGACGCCTCAGCCAGGGTAGATGGCGTTTCGCTTAATACGTTTCTCTTGAAAGGACCTGATTAACTAGCTTCACTGCCATCAGTGCTCTTCTCCTTCCGCCAGTATCCGGTGGCGGTGAGTACTGATATCAGAGAAATGTTTCATCAAATAAAAAAATAAAATGAAAAAATTAAAGAAATGTTTCATCAAATAAATAAATAAAAAGATAAAAGCGCGCAACGATTTGTATTCCGCACGGACCCAGCTCCGGATGTCTTCATCATAGATGTGGCTATATTTGGGTCATCAAGCTCCCCAGCCATCGCCCAGTACGTAAAAAAATGGAACGCCCAACAGTTTGCAGACCGGTTTCCACGAGCGGTACAGGGGATAGTCCACAATCACTATGTGGACGATTACCTCGATAGCTTTGAGGAGGAGAGTGAAGCGTTGCAAGTGGCAAATGAAGTTCAAGCGATTCACAAATACGGTGGATTCGATATTCGGAATTGGTGTTCCAATCGACCGGATGTACTGGAAGGCTTGGGTGAAAAGACGACAACCGCTGAGAAGGAGCTTAACCAAGAAAGCAAAGTAGATCAATCAGAGCGTGTGTTGGGCATGCTGTTGGTAATCAAAACGGACGAGTTTCGATTCTCTACTACGATGCGAAGTGATATCGCTGAACTAATCGTAAGCGGCAGACTGACGACTTAGCGAGAAATTTTGCGTTGTGTCATGACACTTTTTGATCCGCTGGGGGTACTCGCACCGTATTTGGTCCAGGGGAAAATGTTGATTCAGGACGTGTGGCGAGCTGGAGTCAGCTGGGATCAGCAGATTCCCATCGATTTGTTTGGAAAATGGCAGAAGTGGTTCGAAACTCTGGACCAAATCAACAACGTTGCCATTCCTCGATGCTATTTTCGCTCCACTAGTGGTGGAGGATTGCGTGACATACAATTACACACTTTTTCCGACGCAAGCGAGCTCGCCTACGCGTGTGTGTCGTATGTCAGAATCGTGCATGCGGACAGTAAGGTGGATGTCGCGCTGATTATGTTGAAAACGAAAGTAGCACCAGTTAAACCGATGACAATTCCTCGGTTGGAGCTTCAGGGATGCGTACAAGGTGCGCGAATAGCAAAGTATGTCATCGAAGGATATTCGTACCAGGTTTCCAAATGATATTTTTGGTCAGATTCAAGCACTGTGCTAAGTTGGATCAGTGCTGACCCCCACAAATACCACCAGTTCGTTGCCTATCGAGTGGGAGAAATTTTGGAACTGACCAACCGTGAAGAGTGGCGCTGGGTTCCCTCAAAGATGAATCCTGCAGACGAAGCCACTAGGTGGGGTGCTGATCCAACTACATCTTTCCACAGCTCATGGTACAATGGTCCAGCGTTCTTGAAGGACCCAGAAAATCAGTGGCCGAAATGGAGATCGTTAGCAACAAACAACGAAGAGTTGCGTTCGTGCCATATTCACAGTAAAGTCACCTTTGCTATGCCTGTTATCGACATACACTGCTTCACTCGATGGACTCGGGCTCTGCGTTCTATGGCCTATGTCTACCGTGCTGTGGGCAACTTCGAGAAGGCCGTCTTAAAGGTCGTTCACACTTCAGGCCCCCTGACACAAGAAGAGCTCCTAAAGGCTGAAGAAACGCTGTTCAAAACAGCACAGTGGGACTACTACCCAGATGAAATTAGCGCGCTGAAGGCAAATAAATATCTGCTTCCAGGGAAACATACTTCGTTAGAAAAATCTACCCCACTCCTTAAGTTTTCTCCGATGCTGGACGACAAGGGGCAGCATTGAATGTTTCCATGTAATTCTGTAATTCTCCGAAGATGCACCACTTAACGTTCCTGCTCATTGATCATCTTCACCGACAGTACCGCCACGGAAATAATGAAACAGTGGTTAATGATGCTCGGCAACGTTTTTCCACACCACAACTCCGATCACTGGTCAAGAAGGTGTCTCGGGAGTGTCAGATATGCAAAATACGCAGAGCAGATGGCTCCCCTTCCCCAAGCCAGACTCTCCTCATTTGTGCGCCCCTTTACCTATGTTGGCCTGGACTATTTTGGGCCCCTCCAAGTAAAAGTTGGTAGAAGCCGAGTTAAGCGTTGGGTAGCACTATTTACGTGCTTGACCGTTAGGGCGATCCATGTGGAATTAGCGTTCAACCTTACTACTGAGTCGTGTATCAAGTGCGTTAGACGTTTTCTGGATCGTCGTGGTTCCCCTGTTGAAATGTACAGCGATAACGGAACTAATTTCCAGGGTGCCAAATGACTTCTACGGCAACAGATTAACGAAGGATTGGCTGCAACCTTTACTAATACGACAACGGCGTGGCGGTTCATTCCTCCAAGTGCACCTCACATGGGTGGCTCCTGGGAGCGACTTGTCAGGTCAGTCAAAGTGGCTTTAGTGGATTCGTACGACGACACCAGACTTAATGATGAAGATCTATTGACCCTATTGGTTGAAGCAGAGGCTATCATTAATAGCAGACCGCTAACCTATCTGCCACTGGATTCGGAAGAGCAAGAGTCGCTTACGCCGAATCACTTCCTGCTAGGAAGTTCGTCAGATATACGACAACCGATGGGGAATGTGGGTGGAGATGACAGCAAAATCCTTAAGCAGTCATGGACTGTAATTCAGAAGCAACTGGACCGATTCTGGAAGCGTTGGGTAAGGGAATACTTACCAACACTCACAAAACGCACCAAGTGGTTTACACCGATCAAAAAAATCGAAGTTAGTGATCTAGTCCTTATCATTGACGACAGTAAGCGGAATGGGTGGACTAGAGGTCGCGTTCTGGAAGTGCTCCCGGGCAAGGATGGTGTAGTGAGGCAAACTATCGTGCAGACTGCAGGAGGGGTTTTCCGACGACCCGTGTCGAAGTTGGCTGTACTAGAGGTATCGGAAACTGGTGAAACCCCAACCGGTGCAGGGTTCCACGTAGAGACGGATGTTGCCAGAACTGATTCGCTGGCAGCCCTTCCAGAAGAAGTGTGAAGGAGACTGAACTCCATAAATTGTCTATTGCCTATTGTCTGTGTGTCTATCTATACTGACTACTTAGCTGACAGTATATATCTAGAAGGAGAGCTATTATAAATTAGTTTAAAAGTTATTGTAAAGAATTTAACCGAAGTACGGAATTAAAAGACGTTGAATTAAAGGTTGTAGTTGTGCATAGAAGGTGAGGAAACTTAGTAAATATTATATCAAAGCTAATTTTTATTGAACTCACTTGTTTGTCAGGCTAGATTGAGATTGAGCTATTGTTCGGAGGGTGATAAATACTATTGAGCTGGAAGTGCACCGAATTGTAGGTAAATTACCATTGTTATCAACAAAATGCTAAATAAATTTCCTCTTTTAGCTTGAAGCTATTAGCTAGCAAGAGCGGCGACTCATTATTTATTACACTTATCGGAACACAAATCATAAGGTAGAATCAACCAACAAATTTGTTTGTTTTCGTAGCTGTCATAATGAAACATCCAACGTTATGATAAATTCAATCGGATGTAAATCGAACTTAACTGCTTAATTCGCGAAACGATAACTAAAAATTTTAGTTTGTTTTTAACCACCGTGGGTGGTTTGAAACTTATGATGTTTGTGCCCAATTAAATGTGAAATTCCTGTTAAACGGAACTTGAATATCTTTGCGTTCACTAATCTTTTTTCTCAGTGTACCCTTAGCCTACCCTTTCTATGCGCTGGTGGTTTTCCATTGTGCTGAAGGTTTCAGAGCGTCACTCATTCGCTGAGAAAAAAGATTGGTTTTTTTAAATTAGTTCGTTTATTTGTTAGGCTCAGGCGTGTGTAACACTTTATGGAGCCGATATTCAGTATTGTTATTTACAATGTAAAATTTTTCAATTTTAGTAAAATGGGGTGCCAATTACTCGTGGCTAGCTCGAGGTTAATGGGTCACATTATCGTTTGGAAGGGACTAGGCAGGTAACTTATTGAAGGCATTATTTGCTGCTCGTGGTTGCGACATCTACCAAATCTACGGTCCCTGTAGTCCGTTTCAGGAACTAAGCCGCAGATGGGTGACCACTGCTTGCTGGGCAGGTACAAGCACAACGGAAACAAAAGGATAGTATAACTGGGACACAATGGCAGGGAATTTACTAGGCTGGAGGAGAGGCGGTGATGATATTACACTCTTAGATCAGACAAACAAAGGAATTCGTAAATCGCTTGCATGTAGGGGAGATCACGCATTCCCAAAACATCTCTTACCTCGCGGGAGGGTTGTCTACCTCGGGCCACTAGGGTATCCAATAGTCGTGCTCTGGTGGCATCAATACCCAGGCAATGCCAAACTGCGTGATCGATGTCATCATAACCGGTTCCGCACCTACATACATTGCTATCGACGAGGTTAATTCTGTAGAGATGTGCGTCTAGCGAGTAGTGGTTGGACATAAGTCTTGGCATCACGCGAATGAAACCGCGACTTACATCCAGACCTTTGAACCACGATTTCGACGAAACATTTGGAATAATGGAATGTAACCACCGCCCAAGAGAATTACTTGTCCAACCGTTTTGCCAACTTTGAAGAGAACTCTGACGTAATAATGGGAAAAATTCATCATGTGAAATTCTTCTTTCAAAAATCTCGCCTTCTTTTGAGCCCACCTTTGCTAGAGAGTCCGCCTTCTCATTGCCTGGAATTGAGCAATGTGAGGGGACCCATGCAAAGGTAATTCTAAATGATCATTCGACCAACGCACACATCTGCTCCCTTATTTTTGAAAGAAAGTAAGATGAGTGCCTCACTGTTTTCATCGACCGGAGGGCCTCAATAGAACTGAGACTATCCGAGAAGATGAAATAATGGTCTATGGGCATGTCGGAAATTATCTCCAATGCGAAATTGATTGCTGCCAGCTCAGCAACATAAACGGAACAAGGTTCCTGAAGTTTCCGGAAGGCAGATGAGTATTCATTGTAAACACCGAAACCAGTGGATCCGTCAATGCGCGACCCATCAGTGAAAATTCTTATATTGCAATTGACATGTTGGTACTTTTCAAAGAAAATATGGGGAATTATAATAGGTCGAAGTTGATCTGGAACTCCTTGAATAGCCTGTTTCATGGAGAGATCATAATCAATGGAGGGACTGTGATAAGGAAAGCGTACACTAGGAGAGTTATAGCATGGAAGACTAATATCAGATGACATATAGTTAATATAGATTCGTAAGAATCTAAACTGGGTACTCAATTTGAGCATTTCTTCGAAGTTTTCAATCACAAGGTTGTTACTGATTCCACACTTGATCAGTATTCTAGATGAGAGCTCCCAGAAGCGGTACTGTAAGGGTTTTACTCCTGCCAGAACCTCCAGGCTCATATTATGCGTTGAATGCATACAGCCAAGGGCAATACGTAGACAACTATATTGAATGCGTTCCAATTTAATGAGATGGTTGTTTCTTGCCGAGATGAAGCAAAAAGAGCCATATTCGAGAACTGAAAGAATAGTTGTTTTATAGAGTTTAATGAGGTCTTCCGGGTGAGCACCCCACCATTTCCCGGAAATTGATCTTAGAAAATTGATCCTTTGGTGACATTTCTGTTTCAAATATGCAATGTGAGTACTCCAAGTGCATTTCGAATCAAACATGACTCCAAGGCTTGAGTCGCAGTTGGGCAGGGAACCACTTTCTAGTAAGCACTGCCAATTCGGTTTTATGCGGTGAAGACTCGATCCCCAAATTTTTGGCCCAGATGGACAGATTATCTAGGGAATTTTGCAATGGTCTTTGCAAGATTTCCGCACGTGGACCTCTAAAGGAGATCACAGCATCGTCTGCAAGTTTTCTTAGCGTGCACCTATTTTCCAAGCAGTTATCAATATCTTTAACATAAAAATTACTAAGCAAGGGACTTAAACATGAGCCTTGGGGTAAGCCCATGTAGCTAATTCTGGAAGTTGTTAGTTGGCCTAGATTGATGGTCATTTGTTTTTCTGACAGTAAATTATACAAAAAATTATTTAAAATTCCTGGCAAACCACTACTGTGCAGACTATCTGCCAGTTTATCTATGGAAACTGAATCAAATGTGCCCTTAATATCCAGAAATACTGAAGCCAATTGCTCCTTGTGTGCAAAGGCCAGTTGTATATCAGATGAAAGCAACGCTAAACAATCATTTGTTCCTTTGCTCTTTCGGAAACCAAATTGCGTATTTGAAAGTAGGTTGTTTGATTCAACCCAACGGTCAATTCTTGATAGGATCATTTTTTCGAACAATTTCCTTAAACATGATAGCATAGAGATCGGACGGTAAGAATTGTAATCAGACGCTGGTTTCCCAGGTTTTTGAATAGCTATTACTTTAACCCGCCTCCATGCGGGTGGAACTATATTTAATTCCATGAGAGTGTTATACAGGTTAAGTAATCGTCTTTTAGCGATATCGGGGAGATTTTTTAGAAGGTTGAATTTAATCATATCGCTTCCCGGAGCAGAGTTATTCGATGAAAGAAGTGCCATTGAAAATTCCTACATTGTGAATGGCTCGTCCAGAGAACCGTTATTTCGGGTAGTATTCCGTTAATTCGGTTGTGTTGGGACAGAGTATGGACAAACCTTTTTAGCGAAGTCGAATATCCATTGCATGGAGTATTCTTCACTCTCATTGGAGGATGAGCGGTTTCGCATGTAACGAGCCTTTCTCCAAAGCGTTGTCATCGAGGTCTCCCTAGATAGTCCCTCTACAAACGAACGCCAGTAATTGCGTTTCTTTGTTTTGAGTAAGTTTGTAAGCTTTTTTTCAAGCTTGAGGTACTTATCAAAAACCTCACATGTTTCATGTCTACGATAATCTTTAAACGCATCGGATTTCTCAAGATACAACTTAGTGCATTCGTCATCCCACCCAGGGGTGGCGGGTCTTCTTTTGAGGGATGCACTTGGAACACGTCGTTTCTGAGCTTCTAATGCACTTTTGTACATCAGTTCGGAAAGGAAACGCTACTTTTTTAATGGTGGAAGAGGATCGGTAGAATTAATGCCAAGGATTACCGCCGATGCAAAATGTTGCCAATCGATATGCCTCGTGAGGTCATAAGGAACATGGATTGACTGGTCTGTTTGGTGAAAACTATTTATGATTGAGATAATAATTGGTAAGTGATCACTACCATGGGGATCATTGATTACCTTCCACAGACAATCTAATGATAGAGAATTAGAGCACAAAGATATGTCAAGTCGACTCTCCCTGGCTGTAAGTTTTGCTATTCGTGTCACCTCCCCAGTGTTCAAGATGGTCAAGTTGAAATCGTCGCATAAGTCATAGAAAATACCCGCTCTATTGTCATCGTATTGTTCGTCCCAAGCAGTACCGTGGGAGTTCAGATCGCCCAGAATAAGAACTGGAGATGGAAGTAATGTAATTGAACTCCAAAGTTGACGGCGGTTTATTGATGCCCTCGGAGGGACATAGACGGAAGCTATGCAAAGATCTTTATTCTTTACATTTATTTGGCAAGCGACGATTTCAATGCCTGAGATTATTGGAAGAGAGATTTTATAGAAGGGGTAGCACTTTTTGATCCCCAAAAGTACGCCACCATATGAATCATCTCGGTCCAGGTGAATAATATTAAAGTCGTGGAAGTTTAATTCATCTTCAGATGAAAGCCACGTTTCACAGAGAGCAAATATATCACAATCAGAATTGTGAATCAAATACTTGAACGAGTCTTATTAAGGTATTAGATTACGACAGTTCCATTGTAAAAAGGTGATCATATCTTGGTCCTCACTCGACAAATTATTCATCGAAAGATATGAATTCACCAATGCGGGGCCATGATACAGTCAATTGCTTGAAGTAGTTTCCAACTATAGGAATAAGCAGGTCAATAAGTCCTCGGAGCGGTGAAGCATCCGAAAGGCCAAGAGCATTTAAAATGTTATCCACAATGTCCCTAAAATTAATCTTACCTCGCTTGGACGGGATATCCTTAGAATTGCGAGAAGACGTAGTTTTTGGTAACCTCTTACGGTTACTCTTATTAGGTAGCGGCGGGTTGGTATAGCTACAGCTAGGAACTGACGCATCAGCTATTACCGGTTTATTTGGTTTTTTTTAATTGACCCCCGCTACCTTAAATTTTTTGCAAGCTTTTGAGAGTAGATTTTATTTGTTTCCGGCGCACACCTGGAGAACTACTAGGCTTTCTTTTACCGGGGGCGTGTACCACCGGAAATCCACTCTCACTGGCTACGTCAGAATCCAGTTCATCTGAAGACAAAATCAAGAAAGGATTTTCATTTTGAGCGGATGATACAGACGATGCAGACGCTCCGTTTTGCGACTTTAACGTTACCAGTGCGCTTCTTGTACACGGGGCTGTTCTGCAAATCTTGGAGAGGCTCTTTGCCACAGTAAGCACACTTTGTTGCTTCCTGTTGGCAATCATCCTCTAGATGCCTTTGGCCGCATTTGCCACAACGGGGCTTGTTGTCGCAAAAAGTAGCCGTATGACCCAATTGTTTGCACTTGGTACAATTAAATACCCTTGGTACAAAAAGGCGCACTGGGAAAAAAAACCTTATCAATTTCAACAAATTTTGGGAGAACTGATCCGGCGAAGGTCACTTGTAGCGAGTCCGACGGTGAATACGTCTTTTTTCCATCTACCATTGATACTGCATGCAATTGTTTTCATTCCAGAATCTCAATGGTAGATACCAATGGTAGGTAGAATCTGGAAGTCGCCCTTTACCTTCCATAACGTCTGCACACGTCAGGCTCGCTGCAGAAACAACACCATCTATCTCCACATCTCGAGATGGGATGTAGACGTAGTACTCGACATTATAACCTTCATCACTAGCAATTTCATTTGCAATTTTATACGTAGGTGCAGTGACACGCAGTTTGTTTCGGTTGACCTGATGAAATCCGGTCCCCGGATAACGACGCGTCAAATTTCTTTTCATGCCCAAAAAGTCTAGGGCTTTCACTATCTGCCGAAAGTAGACAACCCAAGGAGAGGCAGAAGACGGCTGATAACTGCGTGCCCTAAAAACATCTTTGGGAGGCAAGTCGGCCCCCTTAGAATCATCCATGAAAAGACAAATACAGGGACAAAACAAAATTAAATAAAGCAAAATAAAAATCATATGATTTTTTTTGAACCACCCTAGGCAGCACGATATTTTTTTGAACCACCCTATGCAGA
The DNA here is from genome assembly GCA_024533555.2 of Aedes koreicus. NCBI lineage: Eukaryota > Metazoa > Arthropoda > Insecta > Diptera > Culicidae > Aedes > Aedes koreicus. Next base: position 22,305 of record JAHHFK020006021.1, read on the forward strand.
ACGATTCACTATATGGGAGAGAGATACACAAAAAACACTAACAATTGAGGCAATAATAAAGGAGACTGTGACTGTGCTACTTGCCCTTACGCTGCGCCTTTGCCGGTATGGCACCTTCTGCTGTTGTTCGCAAACAAAGCACCGCTTGCTGACCGGCAGTGGATGGAGCGATGACCTTCCCTGCTGCGATGATGCTTATGGGGTTTTACTTTTTCCCTCGGGTGTTTGACGATGGCACTGGCTGGACAGATCATCCGTCGAACTCGGCCGGGAATGTCTGCTTCCCTAAAGGAACGCTCGGCTGGATATCGGTGGTTCAAACAGTGCACTAATTTTATTCACCGCGTTGTTGAAGCGGGTGGAAAAACACAAGAGGTAGTGCGGAGTGCGAAAAAATAACTGAACCGAAGCTCTTCAGCGTTCGATGTGGAATGAGGTGCTCCATTCAATACAGCATAGTAGTTTATAAACTCCTCGTCGCTGTGAATGGTGGACGGCAAGATACTTGGTATTGTTCTAGTAATCTAGTTGTCATAAACATCTTTTTCCGCTGGGAAGTGCCTGGCTCCGGTATGGTTTCGGAAGCGGATGCCACCCGGGCGGATTATCGATTTTTACGACCCATTGTCACGGCAATAGGTCGAGCGGGGAAACTTTGCAGCGCTTCCTTCTGGCTTGTAGATGAGCATGCGCAGGCGATAATTTGCAAGCCAGACGCGCAATCGCAAGAAAACAGATGAGATAGAAAAAATCTTCGTAACGAGAGAGCGAAAAACACAACCGTACCGTTGGTTTGAATCGAGTGCTTTATACTAGCGTTGATAGCATTGCCAACAAAGAAGAGAGGCACGAGAATGCAGTACGAAGCAAATTTCATAAGAGAAGACGGGTTTCAGTTATAAAACCAGACACCGGTAATAGAGCAAAATAAATTTGTAGCTGAAAGGGGGGCTATTGCTGTATTAAACAAACAATGAAACGAAAAACGAATGAAACATAATGAAGTAAAAAGAAGAAGACAATTTGAAACAATTGTCTTTCGTTTTTAAAGACCCGGAAGGAAGGAAAACCATATTTTCAACCTTTTCACATGTAGCATTGTATGGGAACAAAAGTAGGTCAGTTTTATGTAAAAAGTTGAACTACTTATCTAAAAGCACTTAATTGAAAATTTAATCAAAAACATTTGTAATTTTTTCTGATCAAATGGTGTGTAAATAAAGTCATTCTGTTCAGTCAAACAAGAGCTATTAGCGTCAAAAACCTCTCACTTTTGCGTAACGCTCTTATTTTTCAAAATTTTGAAATTACACCCGGTATAGAAAAGAAAAACGTACTCCTACGTTACAAATATCACTTATTTTCTGAACAAATTTGAGTTGATAACTATGAATTGAATTGTTTGACAATTTTTGAACACTCTAGCATATGGGGTGTATAGTAGATCTATTATAATTACAATGTGCATTTTTGATTTGTCTGATACTTGAACAGTAATATTCATGGTCGGCAATAAATTTTGTTGTTATTGTATATTGTATCGTTATTTTTATACGGGAAGTAGAGATGGAAGTTAAACAGAAACTTTAGATGCAGGTGAAACTTGTGAAATTTTCGCGTTTCCCAAAGTTTTTCCTTTCATTTTGTGTTGACGGGAGCTGAAACGGGAAGTAATACAAGCAAATCGTTTGAACTTCTGGTGATGTTTAGTGCAATCCCTGGGAAAACACCAGATAATTTGAAATTTAAATAATTTATCAATTAAAATAATACGGCACATAATCAGTGTGCGCTGATTTTTCAACTTCCTTAGTCAGAGTACAGGTAAACTGTAATGAATTGATTGAATGACTCTGACATCAACAGAGATGGACCGATAAAGTTGCTATTGCAAAACATCTAACTGAACAGAGGGTTTGTAAATATGTATCTTTCCAATGCAATAACAACTTGAGAATACATTTTTGTTAATTTAGCAGTTGAGATTTGCAACTATGAAAGTGAAACGGTTGAATATAAACGGTTGAAGTATTTTATTTTCAGTGATGGGCTGTGTGCTATAATGTCTTAATCCATGAGAAATAAGGTCTGTGTGACTACAAGAATGGCTGTGTGCTTTTTAACGTAGGACTACGTTTCTCTTTTCTATACCGGGTGTCATTTCGAAATTTTGAAAAATGAGAGCGTTACGCTAAAGAGAAAGGTTTTTGAACGCTAATAACTCTCGTTCAACTGAACACAATGACTTCATTCATACACCATTTGATCAGAAAAGCTTACTCATTTTTTGCATTGAAATTACAATTAAGTGCTATTCGTATAATTTGTTCAATATTTTACTTAAAAATGACCTACTTTTGCTCCCATACAAATATCCGTATGAACAGGTTGAAAATGTGTTTTTCCCTATCCGAGCCCTCAAAAACGGGTAACAAATGGTGCAAATCGTCTTCTTCTTTTTATTTCATTTAGTTTCATTCCATGATGAATACAGAAATAGTCACACCCCTCAGCTGCGAAATTATTTTGCTGATTTTATATTTAAGGCCCGTCCCCTCTTTATAATTTTGCATCGTACTGTATTTACGTGCCTCTCTTCAATCAGGGCTATGCTATCAACGCTAGTATATAGCACGCGAGATGATCCGAAATGAATTCAGTTTTCGACACGAGCTCTCACCTGGTGGTTTGGACAGGGCTTTGTCCACTTGCCACAGTCCGCCCGGTTAGGGTATGGAGGACAGAGTCGTGCAAGACCAGTTAATCGGACAATTGCCGCTTTCGATGTCCACCCAATGCAATGATGAATTCGTCCCTGAGGATCATGAAAGTGCAGTATGAAGCAAAATTCATAAGAAGGGACGGGTCCAAAGCAAAATCATAGAACTATTTTATTAACATTTTAACCAACCATATGTGTAAGGGCCTGTTCATAAACCATGTAGACTTATTTTTGAAAATCTCAGACCCCATTCCACCTCGTAGACTTTTCTCCATACATTGTTTTGAAATTTTGTATGGAGCCTAGATTTTGGTTAGAACCCCCCCCCCCCTCCTCCCAGAAAAGTCTACGTGGTTTATGAATAGTCCCTAATGATACGTATAAATTAGATGATACCATTATTATTAAGCATTTTGAGAAACCATTCATGCAGACAAGGCCAGATCATGAGGTTAACTCGGTTGCCAGAACATCTTTTCGTTCGGTCAGGGACTGAAATGCAAACAACTCAGCGGAATATTTGAACCATTTTACCAAAACCCCCCAGGGGCGGCGGAAAAGACAAGCCAAAAAAACAAAACCTTGAAAAAGGGACTGATCCGGGGGGGGGGACCCCCCAACAAACCCCCCCCAAAAAAGCGAAAAACGGGGGGTAAGAAAAAAAGAGGAAGACGACAAAAAAAAAATTTTATGTGGGGGCATTCACTGCGGGGGGGGGCCACCCCCGCGGGGGTTTATAATAAAAGGAGGAGGGGAGGAAAAGAGGGGGGGGGGGGGAATGACACACCACAGCGCCCCCCCGGGTACCTTGTGATCAAAAAGTTCCGGTAATTTTCAATTTAAAAAGGCCGCCTTTATTTTTTCGGTAAAATCTTTTTAGTGTAAGATGGCAACACTAGTTCTGATATTCTGTCAAAGTGTGAGAGCAAATTATCCATTAGTTTTGTTTTGACAACTGCTTTTGTTAGTCGAAAAATAGACGCTCGGCGATTTTTACCATGGATAAAAAATTGGAACAACGCGTTTGTGTGAAATTTTGTGTTGCAAACGGATTTTCTGCAGCGGAAACGCTCAGAATGTTGCAAAAAGCCTTTGGTGAGGACTCTATGTCACAAAATCGTACATTTGTTTGGCACAAAGACTTTAAAGAAGGCCGTGAAAGCGTGAGTGACATGCCGCGTTCTGGACGACCATCGACCTCAACTACCGATGAAAACATCGCTTCCGTGAAGAATTTAGTTATGGAAAACCGCTCAATTAGCATTCGGGAGATAGCTGCACTCCTTGATATCTCATTTGGATCGACCGAACACATTTTGACGGAAATTCTGGGCATGAAACGCATTGAAGCACGACTTGTTCCAAAAGAGCTGAATTTTTTGCAAAAACAGCATCGAGTTGAGGTCGCTAAACAGATGATTGCGAACGCAGATAGCGATCCCACATTCATGGAACGCATCATAACTGGTGATGAAACGTGGGTATATGAATTTGATATGCTCACAAGTCAACAATCGTCCGAATGGCGCGCCGAAGATGAGCCGAAACCAAAAAAATCACGACAAAGTCGCTCCAAAATTAAAGTTTTACTGACCGTTTTCTTTGATTTTCGCGGTGTCGTCCATTCTGAATTCCTTCCAGAAGGTCGAACGGTTAACAAAGAGTATTATTTACAAGTTATGAGACGTTTGCGTGAGGCAATTCGAAAGAAGAGGCCAGAATTGTGGCGCAATAATTCGTGGATTTTACACCACGATAACGCTCCATCACACACCGCGCTCACTATTTGTGAATTTTTGGCCAAGAACTCCACCAATACCATCAAACAAGCACCATATTCACCAGACCTTGCCCCGTGCGACTTCTTTCTCTTCCCAAAACTGAAAATTCCGCTCAGAGGTAGGCGTTTTGAATCGATTGATGCGATAAAAAAGAATTCGCTGGAAGAACTGAAAGCCATACATTCATCGGCCTATAAAAAATGTATGGATGATTGGATAAAGCGCTGGCATATGTGTGTTGCCTCTAATGGCGAGTACTTTGAAGGCGATAATAAAGATATCAATTAAAAATTGAAATAAATGCGTTTTTTTTTCAAATTACCGGAACTTTTTGATCACAAGGTATGTTGTTATAATGATTTCAGAGGCCCGAATTTTTTTCATTGCATTGGGAGGACATGGAAAGCAGTAACTGTCCGACTGACTGGTCTTGCACGACTCTGTCTCCCATACCATAACCGGTCGGACTGTGGCAGCTGGACAAAGCCCTGTCCAAACCACCAGGTGAGAGCTCGTGTTTAAAACTGAATTCATTTCGGATCATCTCGCGTGCTATATACTAACGTTGATAGCATAGCCCTGAATGAAGAGAGGCACGTAAATACGGTACGATGCAAAATTCTAAAGAGGGGACAGGCCTCAGTTATAAAATCAGCAAAATAATTTTGCAGCTGAGGGGTGTGGCTATTTCTGTATTCATCATGAAATGAAACTAAATGAAATAAAAAGAAGAAGACAATTTGCACCCTTGTTACCCGTTTTTGAGGATCCGGGTAGGAAAAACCATATTTTTAACCAGTTCATACGGAGATTTGTATGGGAGCAAAAGTAGGTCATTTTTCAGTAAAATATTAAACAAATTACACAAATATCACTTAATTGTAATTTAAATGCAAAAAAATTGTAAGCTCTTCTGATCAAATGGTGTATGAATGAAGTCATTGTGTTCAGTTGAACGAGAGTTATTAGCGTTCAAAAACCATTCTCTTTAGCGTAACGCTCTCATTTTTCAAATTTTCGAAATGACACCCGGTATAGAAAAAAGAAACGTAGTCCTACGTTAAAAAGTTGATATCACGACCATGAGCCTCTGGATCCAGAGACGAGCCACAATCCCACAAGACTAAACGCGCTTGATAAGTGATGCCAATTGAAAGTGTATAGGAGGCATGTTTTTCTCAACCAATGCAACAATAATCATTTCTTAAGAATCGTATGGAGTGAGTCTTGGACCCTTGCTTTGTGGTTCATAAGTCTGATCGTATGAAAATCGTACGGCTAATTTCCTGAGTGTACAGAGTTTAAGATAGCAGCATAAGGGCACCTCCAATCCTGATAGATGTTTTGATCTAAAATTGAACCGTTTCAAAAATTTAGATCTTCTTATTTTAGATCAATATAAGAAATATTTCACCGCTGATCTATTTACTTTGATCTATATGCATAAAAGTAAATGGCAACCCGGTCAAACGAAACGTATTAATTTTTAGTTTGAGCTATTTATATTTCGCTCCAAACCTGATCCAAAAGCAAATTGTGTTTTCAACTGAATAATGTTAGTTGGAAGTCACGCTTCATTTGAAATATCAATAAAATAAAATTCTATAACGTTCTAGCCTTCTTGCGTACAATAGATTTGACCATGAACAACAGCAACTATAGCTTCAATCAGTTTATGCAGTCGGTTCCAGATTTGGTTACTAATCTGACCAAGGCGAATGCAAAATTGCACTATGGTCGGTGCAGCGTCAACGATAGTGGCAACGGCAAGTTCTTCAGAAACTACCAGATGCCGCACGTTCTTCAGATGTACATAAATTTCTACCATAAGCAATGTTCCTAAATCGGCATTAAAATCAAACTAATCAGAGCAACCATTTCTTTCAGCAGCCAACTACGGCCACAATAATGCTGCAGCTAACTGGTTTGCTAACAGTGGATCTGATTCTTACAAAACACGTCTTTCTAAGGTTTCAATAACTCAGGTAGCTCAAGCAATATATGTCAGTGCAGCAGTAGCACCAGCAGCGGTACTGGAAGCATTTCCAACTATTCATACGGTAACATGCAATCATCGACCGTATAGATCAGAAGGAAATGGTCGTATTGCAGATCAGCAATCTAGATCCGACTATTAATGACTATCGATCACACCCGTTTTGTCGATCGCCAATTTGCATCGTAAGAAAATCGGGCACAAACAAATGTTGTTTTAAATATAAAAGGTCCATCATTGGCTCAATCATCGCACTGCATTGTCAAATGACAGGTCTATTCAAAGAATGACCCTTTCTACAGTCCGCCGATGAATAAATTCCTTTCCATTATTCCAATCTCTTTTCACAACTGCAATCAGCTTTCGAGATTTGTACCCCATGCCAGATGTATGCTCAATTACCCTGGAAAAAAGTGAAGAGAAATTCTTAAACTTGCAGCCAGGCGTGAGTCATCTCGACATAGTGTACCGTACTTCATATATCACTTCAAGCAGGAGAAGGAGAAAAGATGTGCAGAACAGGAGATCGAAAATCTGGCGAATGTAATGATGAGCATCAACCAATAGGTGATCTATTCTTTGCTGACGACCCATTAGGATAACATCCCGGTGGCTAGTGTTTTATAATGTATCCAGCACAAATTGCTCAAAAAAGTCATTATAAACAAGTTCCGTTGGAGCATTTGGAGTTCTGTGGAGTGAAGAGCACGAACAACAGCTTTGGTGTCATGGTACTGACCTGGTTGGACCACGAAATCCACTCGACGAAGTATAACGATGATACCTCTTCAGTCAACTTGCGTTACATGCTCAAGAGCCCTAACAATAACTTCCTACAACAGATTTCCCAAGAAGAGGTTGAGCTGATATAAATGTCACCGAAATCATTTAACTTATAATTGAGTTTCCCACGATTCATTCTGGCCTATCACAATCACTTTGGAAAACAATGCCGCGTATCTGGTTATGGGTACACTCGGCTGATTGAAGTTTTCGAGGTGCTTTCACCGGTGGTGCAAGTAAAAGTACCCTCACGTATCAGAGATCCGTATATTTACCCGTGACTTGCTGGATATTTTTCGCTCCTGTTAAAAACATCAAAACTAAAATTTAACTAACAGTCTAATAGCTTTTGGAATAATCAACCTTAATAAAAATCATTCAATAAATTCAGTTTTCTGTGTCTTTTTGTGTTTTTATTTATCGAGATTTTCAGCCTCGGGCTGGTTTTTCTTCCGTCGTAGTCACTCAAACACCGCTTTTAGGACATTTTCGTAACTTGTCTGGGGGTGAGATTCGAACTCGTGACTTTGGCTAACCACTACGCCGAGTTCGCCCCACCAATTTAGTTTTCTCTCGACATTTTCAATAATAGTTATGGTTTTAATGAATACAAAATAAAGAGAATTGCATACCAAATATATGATTCCTGAACACCCTCGCTCAATATCCAGATCCTACCATTCTTAAATAACTACGATGCGTTAGGAACGATTTTCCCGGTAATCCTTACTTCGTTATATCAGCAAACTGGTTTGCAAATTAGAACATAGCGCACTCGCTGAATACGTTTCCGGACAAAAGTGAATGACATATCAATATGTTTCAGTGGCAGCAAATCGTTGGGGTGGGATGAAGTGTTGGGTTTAGATGTTAAGGGGGAATGCTTGACAAAGAATTTATTGTGGGCTAATGCAGGGCACCTTCTACGTTCTCATTTAGTTGTTAGAATAGAGATTTAATAAGATGGGTTTATGGAATGTCACTAAAAACTCAAAATACAAACGGTATAAATGTAGACACGTGAATCGGTCCCATTCTCAAAAGTTTATAATATTTTGAAGAATTCGGTGTGGAGTTTTTATTTTATTATAGTCAATTGAGTGCAATACCATGGCCACTCCCTTTATTCTCATCCAAGTAGCTTTAAATTTACAGTTTTTTTTTCTAAATGTGCAATTACTACTATCCGTTTTACACACGGGTTTTATCAAAACTTTTTAAGTAATAGTATTGCAGTCAGGCATAAAGATGAATTAATGTACCAGAAACTGGACGGACACCTCCGTCTACCCAGTGGAGGCCCCGATATGACCACCTATGTGAGTCAAGGTGTATAGACTTGGGGGTGAGTCCCTGGGTACGCAATCTTGGCAGGAAGACACGACCTATACACTTAACAATTACATTACACTTACAATATGTTTCAGTCTGCTGACATCTCGCTTTTTTTAACTACACGAATAGTTAATTTATTGTCCTCAAAGTAAATGCTCCGTTCATCCAAGTTCCCGCAACCGTTGGGTCATCCAAATTCCATGGCACGCAGCGACATATAATGCAACAAGCTCTGCTTCAGTAGACTATAAGGAAACCGTTGGTTGTTTCCTTAACCATCAGCTGACCATGTATCCAAGTACGCGAAGAACGTACCCCATCGATGAACGTCGGTCAATGAGATCGTTACATCAATCCGAACATGCTTCCATATCAGGTTTTCCGTCGTCAGTTCTATAAAACAATCCAGCGTTCAACGTATGTATTTTTAAATGCAGTTTAGGTGCACTGAGAACAATATGCCAGAAGCCATTAATGAAATAATTAAGGAAGAAATTAAAACACACAGAGTAGTAAAAGAAGTAAATGATTTGTTTAGTATTATTCTCAACTTAGATATTATAAATCAAGAAATAATCAAAATTCCATTACACTTTTAAAATTGGAAATAGTCAACAATGGAATGCTAAGACCAAAAAGAAATAAAAAAATCATGAACCAGATTCTAAGCAATCAGAGCATACCAATCGACCGGTCAGACGAAGCACTCGGGTTCGCGAGTGGTACCATAGGTACTTGACATCATCAGTTTCTCATATCTCAGTAATTTCGGCATTTTAAAGTTGTACAATCACTACGTATTAAAGTAGCGGGGAATGACTATTTTTACGGCAACGACAAACTCTCTTTGAAGACCGATACTTGTTCAGATTTAGGCAACTCAAGCCTCTGCAATCTCAACAGTTTGAATAATGTTTCCATTGACGAATCCAATATAATCCTTAATCAAAATAAAAATAGTCCAATACTAACGGGAATGAGCCCAACAATATTTTTATTTGACGAAGTGAACGGCATGCTCCTTTCAATACATGTGGATTTCCAAAAGAAAACTAGTTGGTTCTTCCTAATAAAATACAAAAATTGAATATTTTGGTGAAAAATAAATAAATTTAAAAAAAAATATATGTGGGGGTTTGGGGGGGGGGGGGGGGAAGCATAGGCGTAGCCAGGATTTCAAATAGGGGGGGGGCGAGTTTTTTTTGGAGAGAGAGAGAGATAGAGAGAGAGAGAATTACATCGTCTCCAAGCAGTGGTTGCACATACTGAACAATTAATATTAACGGACACTTAACGGACAATACAACGCCCGGTGGACCAGTAGAGTAGGGTCATTTTCATGTTCCGACATATGGAGCGGGAATGGAGCCCCATTTATGTGACATTACGCCTGAATGCGGGTGGATTATCTTCTCTACTCTCACCCAAAGTATTTGACAATACCCGTCCGTTTCTTGCAACAAGATTAATCAATTCTAGGCTTGTTCTGGAATAAAAAATAACGATTTTAAAAACTTTCGATTTTTCCCATGTTTTTAAATCAAACCACATTGAATGCCAAACATTTAACGGGTCATGTTGGATTTTTGTATAGAATAACCACCGAATTTGTTTGCAGTTTGTACTGAAAATGTACTTTTCATCCGCGACCCTCTCACCCAAAGCAACACAGAAGAAACACCGTTTTTTACTCACCATGCTCACACCGTTTGAATAGATTATATTTTTTTGATGGTTGTTCAAATAATAAGTGATTAGCTTTTAACAAACATACATTTTGAGTTTTGGTGGTTTATAGCTTATGGTTTGTGTCCCCTTTGCTCACCTTTAGTATAATTATTTTATTTGATATTTTCTAAACAGGAACATCAAACATAACCTTTTAAAACGACGTAAGTAACAAATGTAAGCAAGCTGTGTTTTTTGTGCTGAATTGTTGCTACTTGCATTCTCAACACACGAGTAGTTAGTAAATAATTTAAGAAATTTTATTCATCAATGACGAAAAGAAATTCATATGCGTTCCAACAGCTATTCCTCAATATTTTAAAAATAATTTATATACACATCTGCATCTGCGTTTTGAAATTTGAACCGATTTATCTGATATGATCCAACTGAAACACGTTCTGTTGAAACACGGTATATGTAGCAATCATGTGTATCTGAGTAGTATGAAACCGAAACGGTGTATCATTGAATTGCATTAAAATTGTTGTTCAAATTCGAGAAATACAACCATTTTGCATATTTTTCTATTCGTGGTTATTTCAGCTGCATGAAAAAACATTCGTTTTGTTTTGTTTGCTTGTTTTTTTTTTAATTACATGCTAGAAAATATTATACTTACTTTTGAAAAACTTTCGAATGTCCATTTATGGTACTTCTGGATAAAATGAATCAAATAACTGCTTTAGACTGCTTAAAATTAAAAAAAAAACCGTATGTATTTTACCCGATGATTCGTTCTGTTATGAAGGTTCTTCTGTTTATAAACACGCGCAGAACCATCGCTTATTCTTCCGGTCCTCCTCTAAACTCTCCACCGATTGCTTGTCGATCTGCCAAACTTGGAAGACATCTGCATGGAGTTATCTCAAATTATAATAATCCGTCCAATCTATCACAAAACGTTGCGATTGGTTGAGCGGACTGAAGATAATGAAATCCATTTGTATAAGGCCAAGTCTCTCCCGGTTGGTATTAAACCGGTGAGCATGGATATCAATAGAAACATAAAGTTACCAGAAGGCACAAAATGCATCTACGGACTCTTATTTTTACGAAATCCCTCAATTTCAATTTTTAATGGATTAGCATAGATTGTTTATTAGACACTTCAACTTGATTGATACAGCTATTAGTTACAGCAGTGCAATAGATTGTAGAATACAGTAGTAAAAATTATAAGTTACGAAAAAAGAGTTTGGTTCGAGCATCGGCTGTGAAAGGTTGTGTCGATGCTTTATTACGCACTATTTTCCTATCGAGCATGGCGCGTTTCGTGTTGTTTCGGTTATCTATAATTCGGTGTAACGAGTGATCGAGTGAGCACAGTAAGAGAACAACAAAGCGTCTCTCAAGCGTTCATAAAATTATCCTTGTTTTCCTAACGGAAAACCACCATCACACTTTCTGAGTGGCTCCAATAGCATCCTTATTATTGGTTTAACTCAGATCAAATCGGATTTCCAACATTATAAAAAATCACCTTGTTTTTCCGATGAAAAAACACCATTACACTTTGTGTGTGGCCCCAATAGCATCCTTACTGTTGTAATCGGTTAGAATCAGAAATCGGTACTAGTATTTAAATATTTTACTAAACGAAGCGTGAATTCAGCTTATTGTTTACCAAAACGAACCCTGCTGCCACCCAATCTTGTCATCCAAAATCCCAGTGATTTCTCGTGGAAGTGCGGCGGTGGTCTCGGCTTCCAATAAAACGTCCAAATAAACGTTAACGCATTCCTACCCTTTCCTTATTTGACCTGCATTCGGGCGAGGCCAGCGCCGGTATTGCCTTAGTTTGGGATCACCAGTTTTACACATTGAGCATGTTTGCATCATCTGTTGATCTTCTGAGTAATAACAGCTGAACTGGCAGTAACGGAATAACAACTTCGGGCGGTCAATCATGCTCATTATCATGCTCATAAAAACGAATAAATTATTTGAATAGGATAAGACAACTGCAACTTCTCGCCCTGACTAGCTTGCTGTTCTGCTTCTCACACGCTGAATCAAACTGTAAGATATGATCAACATATATTCTCAATAATACGAAACTACAGTACCCTAAAACGGGGAAAGCGGGGTAACGGGGCGGTTTGACCCATGCCATGAATAGTTCAAATAAATATTTTTCGTTGATACTTTTTCTAACTATCAACTGTGTTTCTTAATCTAGTATTATTTGGCTTCTGAAAGCTATAGCATAGGTTTGAATATTCAGTTTTTTGATTAACCAGGAACTGAACATTTTATTGAGCATAGCTTCTACAACTTTCAGCTAGCGGGGAAAAAAATCAATCAATGCTTATCTAATAGCTAACATTACAGATTAAGAGATATTTCCCTAGTAGCACATTTGTTTCAACCCAGTAAAGGTGACTGCTCTGTGACTCAATTAAGTCACAATAGAGCTGCTGAAACCAGTTTTGACTGTTGTGTGCTGCTTGGGGTTTTTAGATACTTTAGGCTACATAGGTTGGGTTCTAGGTTAAAGGAAAAATATTGTAATAAAATTGTTACTTGTTACTATTTAAAAACTATTATATAATTACAACTTTTTTCTCATGGATGTCAATTTTTTACGCTTTTTTGCTACAACTTGTTACAAAATCGAGGCAACTTCGCGTAATTTGGCTTTTTTATTTAGGTAAAGGAGCAATCTGACAAACATCCCAAGCAACACAAAATCGTCATATTTGGTTACAGTGACTTGATTGTGACTTAATTGAGTAGTATTGGAGTAACATCAACTGTATTGCAACAAGTTACCTTGCAACCTTCTAGAGATAAAAAAATAAATAATAATATATTGAAACAAATAATAAAATTCTAAAAATAAAATCCAAACTTAGGGGGGGGGGGGGGCAACGGCCCCCCCCCCCCCCCCCCCTGGCTACGCCTATGGTTCACCATAAAAATTTGAAAAACTGAAGAAAAAAAAAAAAAATGGAATAGGGGGGATTTTTTTTATTTTGTTTTTTTTTTGAAAAAAAAGTACATTTTTATCAGCTACCATCGTTGAGGAACGGATATCAAACCAGTATGTCCAACACCAGGGGAGGAGCAGTTACCACCAAGACACTGTACACTAGCATAACAGAATGTCGCGACCCAGTGCACCGAGCCACGGACACATTTTACATTGGTAGTTGCTAGGCACAGATAGTGTAGGGTAAGTTTAATTTAAGGTTCAACAGTGTGATCAATAAATAATCATAAAGAAGAAATAAATCTGTTTTTATTAGAACTCCGTATGAAACTGTTTAAACTGTATAAATATCTTCGAATCTTCTTTTTGTCCTCGTGGAATTGGTCACGAGCTTAATGCTAGCTTAGTGGATTAGTACCAGCTGGTAAAGGTAGTTACCGTACACAACTTGATGGAAAGGATCACACAGTCCATTGGCCCGCCCTTTAAGATTGAACTCGAACTTTGCATTGCGGATGTGTTCGTGGATATCTTGCGACACTGCTGGAGCATATTTTCCACCATTTGATTCGCCGGTTACGAAGAACTTGCCTCTGAAGCTCTGGGGAAGAATTGCAGAATTTTGTTGTCTCCTATCTGCGTCTCTGGTGCTATAGCCTTCGTCATGATTGGTGAAGCTGAATCATGTGCCTAGTCGAAATAGATCAGATGATGATACAGATGGTAGAAGTACTTTCTGAGGTGCAGCTGCAGTTTTCCTTCGATGGAGAATGTTCGTTTTTTTTTTTCATTTGAGTCAAACTTCTCGTCTACTGTTAGATCACCCGAGTAGCTTTCGATGTTCGCAGGAATGGCCGCGCTTCACTTTACAATACAACCGGTGTTGGTAGAGCCATTTTTGATGAAAGACATCGCAATATAGGGCTTCTCTATCGTCTTTGTCACTACTGAGAAACGCGATGCGAAACTTTTTTTTTTATGCTGATAGCGATATGGGTAAGCAAGCAGCTCGAACAAATTATAATTATTTAATGTTTTCCCGGAGAAACAAAAAGGACAGGACGGCTTTGACAGATAACCCGATTCTTTTTGTTTCTATAGCATTATTGCCAGCACTACTACAGAAAATAGATCAAGGCAAAAAAGTAATCCAAAACATGCATCATTTGGATCAGTTTTCTTGGTAGATGCAATAATTTAAATCAGATTGTGGTATAAAAGCCAATATTGAACGCCGCGGTGCAAGAATTCAGATCACTTCAGATCTAAATATTTAGATCTATACAAGTTTCCCATCATGTTGGTTAATGACTGGACAATGCGTACCATTGGTACTTCGCGTACCTGCAGGTATAAAATAGATCCTACTGCGATCCTTAGCCTCTTGTCCAGTAACTCCTATCCCTACCTCCCCGTGGTGCCGACTGGGGTATGAGTAACCATAGGAAAGATCGGGTAACCAACCCCGGTGAGACCTTGGTCATATGCTGACAGGGACTGGGGGGTTGCCCCCTTCAAAGGGCGCAGTCTATCTGAGCGTCTGTTCTCCATGTTAGGGGCGGCTCAAAACAGCGTCTGTTCTCCATGTTAGGAGCGGCTGATCATCGTCCTCGTGCCAGCGTGGGACTCTAAACAGTGCTGTGCACGATGGTCCTCCGGCGAGACAGGGGGCTGGGGAAGGCCCAACAAGCCGCCCTTAAAAAATCAATGTTACAAATAATACAGAAGTTAATACGGACCGGAACAATCGGCAAAGACCTAGGCGACGAATTAAGGACTACGATTGGAAACTCGGAACATGGAACTGCAAATCGCTCTGCTTCCTTGGCTGCGATAGGATAATCTACGACGGACCTCAACCACGTAACTTAGAAGTCGTAGCACTGCAGGAGGTTTGCTGGACAGGACAGAAGGTATGGAAAAGCGGGAATCGAGCGGCTACTTTTTACCAGAGCTGTGGTACCACAAACGAGCTGGGCACCGGCTTTGTAGTGCTGGGCAAAATGCGTCAACGCGTGATTGGATAGTTTCCGATCAACGCTAGAATGTGCAAGCTGAGGATCAAGGGTCGATTCCTCAACTACAGCATCATCAACGTACACTGTCCGCACGACGGGAGACCCAATGACGAAAAAGAAGCGTTCTACGCACAGCTAGAGCAGGTGTATGATGGCTGCCCGTAGCAGGACGTAAAAGTCGTCATTGGTGACATGAACGCTCAGGTAGGACGGGAGGCAATGTATAGACCGGTAATAGGGCCTTACAGCTTGCATACCGTATCGAACGATAATGGCCAACGATGCGTGAACTTTGCGGCCTCCCGTGGTTTAGTAGTCCGAAGTACCTTCTTTCCCCGTAAAGACATCCACAAAGCCACTTGGAGATCACCTGACCAACGAACAGAGAATCAAAGCGACCATGTTCTAATCGACGGGAAATTCTTCTCCGATATCATCAACGTTCGCACTTACGCAGCGCGAATATAGACTTGGACCACTACCTAGTTGCAGTATGTATGCGCTCAAAACTCTCGACGGTGTACAACACGCGTCGATTTCGGACGCCACGACCTAACATTGAGCTACTACGGGAAACCGAAGTTGCCCAGGAATACGCGCAACAGCTAGAAGCAGCCCTGCCAACGGAAGAGCAGCTTGGCGCAGCTACTCTTGAGGATGGCTGGAGAAATATTCGAACCGCCATTGGTAGCACTGCATTAGTGACACTAGGTACTTCTGCACCGAATCGACAAAATGACTGGTTTGATGGCGAATGCAAGCAGTTAGTAGAGGAGAAGAATGCAGCACGGGCGAGAATGCTGCAACACTGTACGAGAGCGAATGGGGATCGGTATAGACAGGCACGGAACAGACAAAATTCTATTCTTCGAAGGAAAAAGCGCCAGAGGGAAGATCGAGACCGCGAAGAAATGGAAGCACTGTACCGTGCTAACGACACACGCAAATTCTACGAGAAGTTAAACAGCTCGCGCAAAGGCTACATACCACTAGCTGATATTTGCAGACACCTGGATGGCAACCTTCTCACAGGAGAGTGTGAGGTGATTGAAAGGTGGAAGCAGTACTTCGACGAGCAGCTGAACGGTAATGTTACAGCGAACGAAAGTGGCACGGTAATAAATCTAGGAACACGCACAGAAGATGACACGACCCCGACCCCAACCCTTCAGGAACTCCCAAGCCAGCTATTAAAATACGGTGGTGAAGCACTGGCCAGAGCGCTGCACTGGAAAATTACCAAGATTTGGGAGGAGGAATGTTTACCGGAGGATTGGATGGAAGGAATAGTATGTCCCATCTATAAAAAGGGCGACAAGCTGGATTGCTGCAATTATCGTGCGATCACGCTACTGAGCGCCGCCTGCAAGTTGCTCTCCCAAATGTTATGCCACCGCCTGTCACCAATTGCAAAGGAGTTCGTGGGGCAATATCAAGCGGGATTCATGGGTGCCCGCGCTACTACGGACCAGATTTTCGCGATTCGGCAAGTACTACAGAATTGTCGCGAATACAACGTGCCCACACATCATCTTTTCATCTACTTCAAATCAGCGTATGATACAATCGATCGAGACCAGCTATGGCAAATCATGCAGGAATATGGATTTCCGGAAAAACTGACGCGGTTGATCAAAGCAACGATGGATCGAGTGATGTGTGTCGTCCGGGTATCAGGGACGCTCTCGAGTCCCTTCGAATCTCGGAGAGGGTTACGGCAAGGTGATGGATTGTCGTGTTTGTTGTTTAACATTGCATTGGAGGGTGTGATTTGAAGGGCTGGGATAGACACGAGTGGCACGATCTTCAGGAAGTCTGTCCAACTATTTGGCTTCGCCGACGACGTTGATATCGTAGCACGTAACTTTGAGACGATGGCGGAAACGTACATCAGACTTAAGGCTGAACCTGGTAGGATTGGGCTTGTGATTAATGCGTTAAAAACAAAATACATGAAGGGAAGAGGCTCACGAGAAGATAATGTTAGCCTCCTAGCACAAGTTCAGATCGACGGTGATGAAATCGAGGTAGTAGACGAATTCGTGTATCTGGGCTCATTGGTGACCGCCGATAACGACACCAGCAGAGAAATACAAAGGCGCATTATGGCTGGCAATCGTGCCTACTTTGGACTCCGAAGGACGCTAAGATCGAACAAAGTTCACCGAACCACAAAGTTGACCATCTACAAGACATTAATTAGACCGGTAGTTCTCTACGGCCATGAAACATGGACATTGCTAGTGGAAGACCAACGCGCTCTTGGAGTCTTTGAACGGAAGGTGCTGCGTACGATCTACGGTGGAGTACAGATGGAAGACGGAACGTGGAGGAGGCGAATGAACCACGAATTGCACCAGTTGCTGGGAGAACCCCCATCGTACACATCGCAAAAATCGATCGACAACGATGGGCTGGGCATGTCGTAAGAATGTCGGACGACAGCCCTGTGAAAATGGTTTTCGAAAACGAACCGACAGGTACAAGAAGAAAAGGCGCGCAACGAGCAAGGTGGATTGATCAAGTAGAAGGCGACCTGCGGACCCTCCGCAGACAGCGAGGCTGGCGAGGTACAGCCATGGACCGATTACAATGGAAACAACTTCTGTGTACAGCAGAGGCCACACCGGCCTTAGTCTGATTGAACAAAAACAACAAGTTTCCCATCAGGATTGGAGGTGCCCTATGGTAGGAAACCTTTGTAGGCTTGAAATATGTTTTGGTGGCATCTCTATGCATAAATCAATCATCGGTGTTGTGTTGGCGTGGAACTCTCGCTTTAGCATTCAACGTGTTAATAATATTTTTATTCAAACAGATTTCTTGCTTCCCTAGGAATATTTCATGAAGGTATTTTTCTGAATTGTTATAAAATGTGTAAGAGATAACTCCTTCAATATACCTCCTATTCCGCGTCATTGAACCACACTAGCATAATATGCAGTGGTATATCTACATACCGAAGCAAACTAGCTACAGATCTCTACTTATATATTAGGTGCGCAACTAAGTTCCCGCTGTTTAGCAAAAGATGGCGCCAGTAGTAAGTGCTGATCGAATGTTGTACATCTCAAGCGTCATAAACCAAGCTCAGACATATGGTAAACAAACCGCTTTGCCAAATCAGTGATTTTGGTTTAGTGTGATATATTTTGGTTGTTTGAAGATGTCTGATTTCGTGCCAAAAATCGTCATTTGCGGGAAGTGTTGATTTTCTTCTTTCATTCGAAGAAAACGGCGGCGGAAGCACATCGAGAGCTCCAAAAAGTATACGGTGATGCTGCTCTGAGTGAAACAACGTGTCGTGATTGGTTTCGTCGCTTCAAAAACGGTGATTTCAGTGTTGATGATCGTCCGCGTGAAGGAAGGCCAAAAAACTTCGAAGACTCTGAATTGGAGGCATTGCTCGATGAGGATCCGTGTCAAACGCAAGAAGAGCTTGGTTCAGGATTAGGAGTTTCCCGCCAAGCCGTTTCTAAGCGATTGCATGCGTTGGGTATGATTCAAAAGCAAGGAACTTGGGTTCCTTACGACTTGAAGCCAAGAGATGTTGAGCGTAGTTTTTTCGTCTGGGAACAACTGCTCCAGCGGCAAAAAAGGAAGAGTTTTCTACATCGCATTGTGACGACTGACGAAAAATGGATTCATTACAGTAACCCAAAACGGAAACATTCATGGGGACTGCCCGGGCATGCTTCAACATCGTCGCCTAGGCCGAATATTCACGCTGCGAAGGTTATGCTGTGTATTTGGTGAAACCAAGTTGGTGTTATTTATGAGCTGTTGAAACCAAACGAAACCATTACCGGGGAACGGTATCGAACTCAATTGATGCGATTGAGCCGAGCACTGCACGAAAAACGGCCACAATACGAGCACAGACGCGAAAAAGTGATTCTTCAGCATGACAACGCTCGACCTCACGTTGCGAAACCCGTGAAAACCTACTTGGAAACGCTCAAATGGGAAGTCCTACCCCACCCGCCATATTCTCCTGATATTGCACCGTCCGATTATTACTTGTTCCGTTCGATGGCACATGGTCTCACTGGTCAGCAATTCCACTCATATGATGACATCTCAAAATGGCTTGATTCTTGGATAGCATCAAAAGACGAACAGATCTGTAGAAATGGTATTCTCGTTCTACCAGAAAGATGGGAAAAAGTCGTAGCTAGTGATGGGCAATACTTTGAATAATTCGTTTGTAACCTTTGTTTTCAAAATAAAGTTTCTTTTTCACCAAAAAACAGCAAGAACTTAGTTGCACACCTAATATATATATATTTCTTGTCTCGTTTATTTGGCAGACTCAGGCGCCAATTGGAGTGTAGTAGTGTAAAATACGAAAATTTCTCAAACCGTTCTTCTATTATCATTATCAGAAACAAAGTCACAAAGCTGGAAGAACCCTCATTCATCCGGAGGCAGAATGGTTATCAAGAGCATACAAAACCAGGACAAGATCGATAAGGTCTTGAACAAGAAGGAAAGTAAACAGAAAAGGAAAGAAACAACGAAGATTGGTAAGAATGTTACAGTTTTACTTATTATATACATAAAACCATAACTAAATACGCGCCAGAATAAAAAAAACTGAAATTTGATTCTGGAAGTGTGATTGCATCTCATGTATCCATTTGAAATATGGGAGTATTCATGCGGGGCTTATTGCATATGATAGCGACCTCAGAATGTACGTGTAGAAACAGGCATTCTTGAAATGGGTCATTGGAACTGCAATAGAGCTATCACCTTTTATCTCCAGGGCTAAAAGTGTTTGCACCTATAGATAGCATAATGTCAAAATAGGTGCAGACAAATTTCTTCCATAAAAGCACTGCCGGTCAGCCGGAGGAGAATTGCACACACACACACACACACACACACACACACACACACACACACACACACACACACACACACACACACACACACACACACACATATCTATGTATATAAAAATGGATTTCTGTCTGTCTGTCTGTCTGTCTGTCTGTCTGTCTGTCTGTCTGTCTGTCTGTCTGACCCTAATAGGCTCGGAGACTACTGAACGGATCGGCGTGAAAATTTGTATGCAGGGGTTTTTGGGGCCGGGGAAGGTTCTTAAGATAGTAAGAGACCCTTCCCTTTTCTGAAAGGGGGGGCTCCCATACAAATGAAACACATATTTCTGCATAACTCAACAACTGATCAAGCAAAAGAATCCAAATTTAGCATGCGGAAGTTTTTGGAGGCCAGAAATGTTCCTATGGTAGTTTGCGATCCCTCCCCTCTCTTAAAAGGGAGGCTCCCATACAAATGAAACAGAAGTTTCTGCATATCTCAAGAACTAATCTAGTAAATGGAACCAAATTTGGCATGTGGGGTTTTCTGGTGGCGAAAAATGTTTCTATGGTGGTTTGAGACCCCTCCCCTCTCCTAGAAGGGGTGCTGTCATACAAATGAAACTGAAATTTCTTCATAACTCTAGATCTAATAAAGCAAATGGAACCAAATTTGGATTGCGGGGATTTAAAGGCAATAAATGTTTCTACGGTGCTTCGAGACCCCTCCTCTCTCTCTAATAGGGGGGGGGGACTCCCATACAAATGAAACACACGTTTCTGCATAACTCGAGAACTAATCAAGTAAATGGAACCAAATTTGGCAGCTGGAGGTTTTTGAAGGCAAGAAATGTTTCTATGGTAACTCAAGACCCATCCGCCCTCTGTAAGAGGGGGGCTCTCATACTAATGAAACACAAATTTGTGCATAACTCGAGAAATAATCAAGCATATGGCACCAAATTTGGCATGTGGAGGTTTTTGGAGGAGAGAAATGTTTCTATGGAAGTTTGAGACTCATCCGCCATCTGGAAGGGGGAGGGAGGGGAGTTTTCAAACAAATCCAACACAAATTTCTGCATAACTCGAGAACTAATCAAGTAAATGGAACCACATTTGGCAGGTGGAGGTTTTTGAAGGCAAGTAATGGTTCTAAGTTGACTCGAGCCCCTCCCATCTCTGAAAGGAGGGCTCATATACAAATGGAACACACATTTCTGAATAACTAGAGAACTTATCAAGTTAATGGAACCCAATTTGGCATGTGGAGGTTTTCGAAGGCTATGATTCTATTGTGGTTTGAGACTCCTCCGCTCACTGAAAGAGGGGTTTCTCATACAAAAGAAACACGAATTTCTGCATAACTCGATAAAAATTAAATCAAATGGAACCAAATTTGGCATGTGGAGGTTTTTGAGAGAAATAAATGTTTCTAATGTGGTTTGAGACCCCTCCGCCTTCTGGAAGGGGAGACTCCCATAAAAATGAAACATTATTTTTAGCATAACTCGAGAGCCAATGAAGCAAATGAAACCAAATTTGGCATGTTGAGGTTTTAGAAGGCAAGAAATGTTTCAACGGTAGTTCAATACCCCTCCCCATTTTGAAGGGGGGGGGGGGTTGCTCCCATACAAATAAAAAGCAAATTTCTGCATAACTCGAGAACTAATCAAGTAAATGAAAACCTTTTTAGCAAATGAGGGTTTTTGGAGGCTAGATTTCTATATACATAAACATGAATTTCTGTCTGTCAGACCCTTATAGACACGGAAAGTTCTAAGCCGACCAACGTGAAAATTTATATGAAGGGGTTTTTGGGGCTGGGGAAGGTTCTTATGATTGTTTGAGACCCCTTCTCTCTCAGGAAGGAGCGCTCTCATACAAATGAGACACAAATTTCATCATAACCCGAGAACTAATCAAGCAAATTGAATCAAATTTTGCATGTGGGGTGTTTTGAAGGCAAAAATGTTTCTATGGTAGTTCAAGACGCCTCCCCTCTCTGAAGAAGGGGGGGGGGGCTTCAAACAAATGAAACTCAAATTTTCATTATAATCGATGAGCAAAATGTGATGGTTCGAGAACTAATTAAGCAAATGGAACCAAATTTGGCATGTGGGGGGTTTTGAAGGCAATGATTGTATGGTGGTTTGAAGGAAGGGAGGGCTCCCATACAAATGAAACATAAATTTCTACCAAAAATGAGAATTGTCCAGGTTACTTAAACACAAAACGTGTATTTCTCGGGTAAGAAGCATGTTTTGATAGAAGTTTGAACCCCTGCTTATTCAAGAAAAAAAAAAATTCATTTCGAAAAAAAAAACCATAAACGTGCCAGTTATATTAAATTTTCTTTCATTTAGTTGCAACGAGCACACCGGGTTCGGAGTATATATATATATATATATATATATATATATATATATATATATATATATATATATATATATATATATATATATATATATATATATATATATATATATATATATATATATATATATATATATATATATATATATATACAGGGTGTTTGGTTCCTTATTAAGAATCTTTCAGGGGCTGAAAGAAGATCATATTTGATGAAAAAAATCATTCTACGCATATGGTCAAATCTCAACTATTACAGAGTTATTGAACTTTTTTATTTCGGTGGTATGTTTGCACTTAACTTCCACTAACGCAAAGATTATACTATTGAGAGTAAATCACAGACGTTCATTTGAAAGCTAAGAAAATTTGCTTTAAATCCTTATCACAAAATTGTGCTGTTGAATGATACAAGCTACATTTTAAGAGTAACAAAGTTTGAAATTGGTAATTTTTCGGACATTTTTGCAGATTTTTTCCAATAAATGCATGATAAACTCGATTATTTTTTCTGACAAAACTGAGCCTCTTCTCATGTTCTATGATTCGTACTTTGACACCAACCATCTATCTCTTTTAGTTTTCGTGCAATTTCATTATTAGCACACGATGTTAGGTCTTCAATTGGCATCTTAAAAAACCACCCATTTCACCCCACTGTGCTAACGATTTCGACCCGTGCATATCGCGCACAGCACACTTGATCGAATCGTATAGCATTCCCATTTGGCGCGCGTTTGTAAGCAGAACGATGCTGATGACGGTTAATTTAAACGCATTTACGAGGCTCCAGCATCAATTTGAGAACAATTTAGAAGAGTATTTGACAAGTTTAATAATTATTCTTTTTGCATGTTTAGTTTCAATTTGTCTGAGTGATCCTTTTAGTTTCAAGAAATGTTGAAAACGCTGTTTGTTCGGTGCAGAATTTTTGAATGGAAATGGACTAAAGACGACACATGCTCGTGACGAATTAGGCCACGCTGATGCTTCAAACTATGTCTAGGCTCGGTATTCAACCATCGGAGGACAGCTGGACCGGTATTCTAGACCGTGTTTAAGAGTGAGTAACTGAAGGATCCTACTCAAATGCTTAATGTTCTGAATTGGACTTTATAAGCAACTTATGCATTACTTAAAATTGTGCAATATGCAAGCACTTATTTTTTATTTTACAGAGATAGCATATTCCTTTTTGATTACGATTAGACTGGAACTGTTTATGGGATATACCAATATTATTCAGCGATAGGAGCTCTCTCTTTTAATTGTAAATGACATTGATAATAATTCCGATAGCTTTCCCAATACTCTGTTTAAAGTATAGTCGGTTACAGTTGTTTACAGATTCGTTATCAGCTGTACGCGTTGTTTGCGAGCAAACCGCAAATAATGAGACCCGCAGTATATGGAATTTTGACTAATTGGAGAGAGTTGTTAATTATCTGTGCTGTTTTACAATTCATAAACATCTAATGTTTTCGGCAAAGTTGTTGTACTGGGTAAAACCAATATGTGTGTCATTGGAACTGTACCGCTAGAGGCGCTGAATTTCATGTTACTCCAAATGGGTGGTATAGCACTTTGGGATTTGAGCTTGTTTGTTTCAACCTAGGATATCTCAACACTAAGGACATTGTTACCTTCAGCAATATTGTTCAAGTGTCCAAGCCGTTACGCTTGGTGGTTGGCAAAGTTCAGATTAGTAAAATGGTGATGAGTAAAATTCACTCACTACGTGGTACCAGTGATTTTTTAAGGTTTCTGTTAATGCAATATCTCGAGACAATGACGAATAGAGAATTATGTTCTAAGACAATGTTATCCAAGTAACCAAGTCCTTTCGGGTGTTAATGAGAGAAGTTGCAAACTTCCCCACAACGCAGTGCTAGAATCCATATCATCTTTTTGTTTAAGCATTTGAGAACCTGGTTAAATATGATCTTGCTGCTTTGTACTAATATTGTCCAGATGACCAAGTCCTTGCACATGGTTTTTAACTAAGTTCACATTTCTAGCATCGCGGGGCTATTTGTTAAGGCGATTTTTTAAGAATCAAAAAGATATTGCTACTTTCTGCAATTTTGATTAGGTATCTTTTCCATGTGTGTTTCAAAGTTTTCTAAAGGTAGTACCACTCTCATTAAGTAGTGCCACCTCACACCCTGACGTACGGCCAGTTTTTTGACGTAGGACTACGTCTTTGTTTTTAATATAGGGGTACACGTTGCGAGTACGAAAATTTGGAGCGTCACGAAATATGCTTAGGTTTTGAAAGTTAATAACTAAGTCATTTCATGACCGATTTTCAAAATTTTTGCACCTATCGATTGCAAATCTTTCTACTCATCAATTTCATTATTGAAAACTATTAGTTTTAAATAAAAAACTATTGAAATTCTTATAAATATAAAAATGAATTTTTATCGAACTGACCCTTATAGACATAAAAACTACTTAACCGACTGGCGTGAAAATTTGTATGCTGGGGCTTTTAGGACCGGGCAAGCTTCTTATGATGGTTTAAGACCCCCCCCCCCCCCCCCCCCCCCCTATGGAATGGGGGGCTCTCATACAAATGAAACACAAATTTCAGCATAATTCAAGAACTAATCAAGCAAATGGAACCAAATTTGGCATGTGCAAGTTTTTGAAAGCAAGAAAGGTTTCTATGGCAATTTGAGACCCCTCCCACCTTTAGAAAGGGGGGGGGGCTCCTATACAAATGATACAGGAACTTCTAATAACTCAATAACTAATCAAGTAAATGGAACCAAATTTGATATGTGGAAGTACTTGAAGGCAAGAAATGTTTCTATGGTAGATTGAGACCCCTCCCACCTCTAGAAGGGGGAGTGGGCTCCCATACAAATTAAACAGGAACTTCTGATAACTCGAGAACTAATCAAGTAAATTGAATAAAATTTGACATGTGGAAGTTTTTGAAGACAAGAAATGATTATTTGGCAGTTCGAGACCCCTCCCACTTCCCGAATGGGGGGCTCCCATACAAATGAAACTGGTTTTTTTTGCATAACTCGAGAACTAACTAAGTAAATGGAACCATATTTGGTATGTCGAAGTTTTTGAAGGCAAAAAATGTTTCTACTGTGGTTCGAGACCCCCCCCTCTCTGGAAGGGGGGATGCTTTCACACAAACGAAACTCAGAATTCAACCAAACATGAGAATATATCATATTTATTATTCGATACATTATAAATGTTACATAATATGATTCAGATTTGCAGATCACTAAGGGTCGTTTGATGTGTGCTTATTTGCAATCACAGTCCACTGTTTGATGGCATGCAATAATTTCTGTTTGATGGCATGTGAAGTGTTAAGTTCGTTGATAATATTATCTTCGAATTCCAATCAGTGTTTAAAAGTGTTTCTTGCGTTCTAGTGGTATGGACAGAGTCTATACCATTCGATAAGAATCAAATTATTCTGAGGAAGTGTAAGTAAAATGTCGCAGCATATGGTTGCAAACTATATACGTGAGTTGCTCAAACTTTAAGCTTCAGCTTGATGACGAAGTGAGGTGGCTGCACTAGCTGTTCCCTTGACCCTAAAACGGCCCCTTTCAAGACCTCAAAAATAACTGGAAAAGAAAGTGGTTCGAAATGGGCGGTGGCGAAAAATATCGTATGTCGAAGCCATAGTGTTTTCGACATTTGCACTTTTTGCGATGTTGTACACACATAGGCCTAGAAGAAATCGTACGCAATTGGTGGTGGATGAAGCCAGTCTCTTGGGTAAAAATGTCCTAAATGTCTACCCGCACAAACAATAACCATAAGAAGCACCTAACCACCAATTCGGGTTATCATCCCAACTGTAACCGGTACGGTTAAACCATAGACTAACTCTAAGACCAGTAGGTCCCGCACAAATACGATTTTTTTCTTGGCTCAGTCAGTACTACCACATCAGTCCCAAGCTCGGTCCTAAGCTTAATAATACGCCCCTAATAATGAACTCACACGAACACACGCTCAAATATTCTGTCAAAATAACACAGCAAATCGAAACAAAGGCGCAAATATGTAAAGCAAGGTGCTGGCTACAAGGTGTACTTCGGGCCTAGGGGTTCTACAACAGTGAATCAATTTTAAATCGCTAATTGCATATTGATTGTTGGTTAAACCATCTGTAATATCGTTCTTGTATATTACATGTTTATTAGGGTAACCTGTTTAGTGTATTGCAGTTAATTTTTGAGCGAAACCAGTTTCGAAAACCCTTTAAACAATTAGGCAACTGGAGGCGAATTCGATTGCACATTGCTACATAGTCCTACGTTACCTTTGCGTACAACCCCATTGGGCTGAACCTTGTAGTTTTTTTTTTGGTAATAAGCACGCGATTTCTTGTGTATGGGTTAATGGCAAATAAAATTAGGTCTTGAATATAATTAAAAGCTACAAAAACGTTTCGGCGACTAGTTTGCGTTTTCAATTCATAGAGCATTCTATGCCCAACGTTATGGTGAGTCTTGTTGTCAATATTCTCATGGAAGAATAACAAACAAACCCTTTCATTTTGTCTTGGTTATATGCATGCTACCCAACACACGTGAAGTGCTGTCAAATGATCTACTTCATGCGAGAAATTTATTTTTGGATGTAGTAGTGGAGAGCGTTAACTTGTTTATATTTTCAACGTAGGACTACGTTTCTCTTTTCTATACCGGGTGTCATTTCAAAATTTTGAAAAATGAGAGCGTTACGGAAAAGTGAAAGGTTTTTGAACACTAATAACTCTCGTTTGACTGAACAGAATGACTTTATTTATACATCATTTGATCAGAAAAAACTTACAAATGTTTCGGATTAAAATTTCAATTTAGTGCTATTAGAGTAAGTAGTTAAATTTTTTAATTAAAAATGACCCACTTTTGCTCCCATACAAATCTGCATATGAACAAGTTGAGCTCAAGATAGGTACCGCTTCCCTAGATCAATTGTCAACATTCCGCTTGGTAATATTGAACAAAATTCCGTAACCTCTCTACTTTTGAAGTCGATACTGGTCTATATAGCATAAGAGCACGATGTGGACGCATTTGAAAAATATAACTGGTTCTTTTAAAGGTTTTATTTCAGTAATTGTTCAAAATGCCCACCATTTTCATGAATACACATGTTTATTCTTCTTTTTGTTTCTTGCACCAAATTAATACTGTACATTTTTTCTTGTACGTTCCGCGAAGCAAGAAACACTCTTCCGATGAGCTCCTCTCGGGTGATGATAGGAGTGGAATAAATTTCTTCCTTCATGTAACCCCATAAGAAAAAATCCATTGGTGTCGAATCCGGGCTTCGTGGAGGCCAACAAATTGGCCCGTTCCGGCCAATCCAAGGTTCGCGAAAGTTGGTGTTCAGGAAATTCTTCACTGCATTCGTTGAATGTGGTGGCGCACCGTCCTGTTGAAAAATCAAGCATCGTCTCGTTCTAAGCTGTACATTTTCCAGCAATATCGGGAGATCGTTTTTCAAAAAATCCAAGTACTTGGCGTTATTCAAAGTTTCTTCAAAAATGTATGGGCCGATAAGCATAATGCAACCTTAAATAATGAAATTCAAATAATGTGAGTAAGATCAAAATGTTACTTATCACCATTTTACTAATCTGAACTTTGCCAACCACCAAGCGTAACGGCTTGGACACTTGAACAATATTGCTGAAGGTAACAATGTCCTTAGTGTTGAGATATCCTAGGTTGAAACAAACAAGCTCAAATCCCAAAGTGCTATACCACCCATTTGGAGTAACATGAAATTCAGCGCCTCTAGCGGTACAGTTCCAATGACACACATATTGGTTTTACCCAGTACAACAACTTTGCCGAAAACATTAGATGTTTATGAATTGTAAAACAGCACAGATAATTAACAACTCTCTCCAATTAGTCAAAATTCCATATACTGCGGGTCTCATTATTTGCGGTTTGCTCGCAAACAACGCGTACAGCTGATAACGAATCTGTAAACAACTGTAACCGACTATACTTTAAACAGAGTATTGGGAAAGCTATCGGAATTATTATCAATGTCATTTACAATTAAAAGAGAGAGCTCCTATCGCTGAATAATATTGGTATATCCCATAAACAGTCCCAGTCTAATCGTAATCAAAAAGGAATATGCTATCTCTGTAAAATAAAAAATAAGTGCTTGCATATGGCACAATTTTAAGTAATGCATAAGTTGCTTATAAAGTCCAATTCAGAACATTAAGCATTTGAGTAGGATCCTTCAGTTACTCACTCTTAAACACGGTCTAGAATACCGGTCCAGCTGTCCTCCGATGGTTGAATACCGAGCCTAGACATAGTTTGAAGCATCAGCGTGGCCTAATTCGTCACGAGCATGTGTCGTCTTTAGTCCATTTCCATTCAAAAATTCTGCACCGAACAAACAGCGTTTTCAACATTTCTTGAAACTAAAAGGATCACTCAGACAAATTGAAACTAAACATGCAAAAAGAATAATTATTAAACTTGTCAAATACTCTTCTAAATTGTTCTCAAATTGATGCTGGAGCCTCGTAAATGCGTTTAAATTAACCGTCATCAGCATCGTTCTGCTTACAAACGCGCGCCAAATGGGAATGCTATACGATTCGATCAAGTGTGCTGTGCGCGATATGCACGGGTCCAAAATGTTTAGCACAGTGGAGTGAAATGGGTGGTTTTTTAAGATGCCAATTGAAGACCTAACATCGTGTGCTTATAATGAAATTGTACGAAAACTAAAAGAGATAGATGGTTGGTGTCAAAGTACGAATCATAGAACATGAGAAGAGGCTCAGTTTTGTCAGAAAAAATAATCGAGTTTATCATGCATTTATTGGAAAAAATCTGCAAAAATGTCCGAAAAATTTCCAATTTCAAACTTTGTTACTCTTAAAATGTAGCTTGTATCATTCAACAGCACAATTTTGTGATAAGGATTTAAAGCAAATTTTCTTAGCTTTCAAATGAACGTCTGTGATTTACTCGCAATAGTATAATCTTTACGTTACTGGAAGTTAAGTGCAAACATACCACCGAAATAAAAAAGTTCAATAACTCTGTAATAGTTGAGATTTGACCATATGCGTAGAATGATTTTTTTCATCAAATATGATCTTCTTTCAGCCCCTGAAAGATTCTTAATAAGGAACCAAACACCCTGTATATATATATATATATATATATATATATATATATATATATATATATATATATATATATATATATATATATATATATATATATATATATATATATATATATATATATATATATATATATATATATATATATATATATATATATATATATATATATATATATATATATATATATATATATATATATATATATATATATATATATATATATATATATATATATATATACATACATACATACATACATATACATACATACATACATACATACATACACATACACACACACATTTTAAGTTTCAGCCCACCTAACTCACGTTATATATTTGAAAAGATAGGAAGGTTTGTTAATTTTTTTAGAAAGGATTATGTGACAAATTCTAAAAAGAAGGGTTTTCTTCTTCATTCAAATTTAATAATCAAAAATTTACATTGTTAATGATCCTTTGTTTTCTATTTCACTGACATACATAACCATTTATGGGCCCAGTAGGAAACAAGAGCTATCGGAGAATTCAAATTTTCAATAATTTTTTTTACTGTTGATCTATTAAGCGTCCGTTTTTGTGGGCAGTAATCATTGCTTAAATGTTCGTTGCTGTTTTGCTAGGCTGCCAGGTGATTAACTTTCTTTCATTATATCACTTTGAAAATTTTCGACATTTCAGAGTTCATAATCTAACGGGCAAATAGTTGCATTTTAGTATTATTTGTACATTATTTAGTATTTCATTACAGCATCGTACTATTTTCATCATACCGTCATTGTATATCATTATAATCATATTGGAATTATTATTAAAAAATAAATGTTACAAGGAAGTTTATTCCAGCTAGTATGGATATTTTATTGCCGTGTATCTTAAGGTGTGTTTCTATTAATATAGATCATTGGATACTACTAAAATGCCTCATTGAATTGCGAAATAACCTTCACATTCCAGAGTTACATTCATCTGCCAATCATAGAACTGTAAAGAGACACCAAGCTGTATATTATTATCATATGCCTATCATTATTAATTATTTCAACATATTACTTCATTTACAACCATATTGCAATATTTTATATGTATAACCATTCCTCAAATAAAATATTGAAACTCGCCAATTTTTTATCTCTTGAACGTCTATGAAGGTTGTTTGGGTTCCCAGCACTTTCGGTAATAGATTTCAAGACAAATTTTCAAACAGTTGTAAGAACGTAGCCAGGTGCGCAGAGAGAAGCGCGTCTACGACACTTTAAATGTTTGGCGAAATGTTGAGTGGAAGTGGATTGGCTTATCTCGGTGACTCCCCCCACGCTTTGTGCAAAGGTTCTATGCTATGCTATGCTATTAGCATTCGGTGAACTAACTTTCCTTTAATTAACCGGAAAAGATGGAGCTCCACTTCCGATAAATCCATACAATCAGGAAGTCGGTTGAGGACTGCGCAGGTGGACCAGAGGAACCAAATATACTCTGCGAGTTTGAAACCCAGCCCAAGTCCAAAAGCTACTGAAATTGACGAAGCTAGTTGACGGAAATGACGTCGAAATAGTCCCACATCCAAACTTAAATATTAGCAGATGTGTCATCTCTTGCTACCATCTCATTAACATGGAGGAAAAAGACATACTGTTGAGAATATGTAAGGAAAAGGTCATCCGGGTTCAAAGGATAACCAAGAGAGAAGGTGACACAAGAGTCAAAACGCTAGCGCTGATTATAACGTGTTGTAAATCCACCTATCCGAAATAGATTAAAGTTGGCCTTTTGCGGCTGTTTTCAGTATGGTCATACCCGCGCTTGATGCCCTGGACCACAACGCTGTTTTAATTGCTCTGGTGACTTCCAAGTAGAAGAAGAATGTGGTGAAAAACTGCAAAAACTGTAAGGGTAATCACCGATTAACTAGCCGTCAGTGTCGGACATACAAAAAAAAGTCGAAGTGATAAAAATAAAAGTCCGCGATAAACGAATGGATTCAGGGAGGTTTATTTCATAAAATCCAAACCCAACATTCAAAGGACGGAACGAAAATTCAATTTTCAATAAAGAAAATCTTGATTTTCATGAAAATGTGTAATTTTGTGAATGAAAACCCGGTTTATTTCATCAATCTTACGTGTTGCGAAAAATCTGTGTTCACGAATGGATTCAGGGAGGTCCATTCCATAAAATCCAAGTCCAACTTGCAAAGGGCAGAGCCAATATTCTGGTTGTTAGGTAGATCATATTACTACGGAAGTACGTGTTTTTGTGAGTTTGAATCACATTTTTCTCAAAAACTGGACGTGTTACAGCATTTCTGAGCCCATATTTGGATTCAGCGTAGCAAAATCTATAAAATCTAACCAGAAATGCCGACGGGAGCGAAAAAAGTTCCGATTTTGCCGACTAGTGTAATCTATCTTTCCCAGAAGCGAGAAAACGAGCTGAACTACAACCAGTAGGCAGCTACAGTCAAGTAACCGCAAGACAAAGCGCATTCGAAAGAAGGTTAAGCCATCTGGAAGCGTCCATAAAGAAATAAAAAACACGAAATAGCCAAAATGCACGAAGAAAGCAAAAACGGAAAGATGAGAAAATCTGGATCATGGTGAACCTCATTCAGCAATTTAAGCAGCAAGCTGCCAGCAACGATCAACCGCAAGCCACCAATACGGAAAAACCACATCACAGCAGAGAAAAATTAGTAGGCCCTCAAACTCGTTCAAGGCACAATTCTCCGGCTGTTGCCGTTCAGGAAACAAAACGTGGACGCCCTCCTAAATATAACTACAACCAATTCGTAGCTAAAAACAAATCGCTAGGCATAAGCACGCCTCCAAAAAAAAAACTGCCACCACAACACGCGTTCAACCACAAATAGATTTGTCCAGTGACGAGCCCGAGATATCGGAGACACCTCCAAACCAGCAACTTCGATAGTTACACTCCTCAACGATGTTTGGTCAATGATGACGACTTACGCATGAACATTGACAACGAGACAGATCGGTTCGGAAGATAGGAAAGTGTTGTACCCATTCTAACACAAGTGCAGCGGTTGAAGGAACCATCCGGGACGACTAACCCCAACCTGTTGATGGTGAACTCTTCTCTGTAGCCGATGGAACCACGAACAAACTCATACCACCACGACCAAGATCCTACGAATGCCGACAGCTAGACAACGACATCACATTATCAACATCACCAATAGTGACATAATTAGGAACAACAGCACCGAGATCGACAAAACTACATAAAGTCTTTCCCCAGTGTCTGCTGTGGCCGGTAGTTCTGGAAGAAATTGTGCAGTTTCGGCAATGGCTGGCACTGTTGGATAAGACGTCCCACAGGTCAGTCTTGTTTATTTCCATTCACCGACAAATACTGCCGCGCCCAATATTGTTACAGGTAACCACCACACAGCGTCTGAAAACGAAACATCACGAACACGTTGGATAAATATTACACAAAGCGCTTCCCCATTGCCGGCTGTTGTCGGAATTGGCAAAACTTGTGTAAGTGGTTCGACTGCAGCTGGTATTGTGAACAAAGCATCCCACAGGCAAATTCCAGTTTTGTACTACACCTGCGGTTGTTATCGCACCACCTTTCTCTCGCGGCGCCGGCCCGCCATTGTTAAGAGCATCCACATCGTCGTCTGCCAGCCGATCCGTTACAGATAGCCACCTTGATGGCCTTTTTGCAATACAGTGGAACCTGCGTTGCCTCAGGGCCAATATCAGCGAGTTAAAACTCCTCATCGCCGATCTAGGTCTTGCGTCGTGGCAATACAGGAGACGAAAACGAACCAAACCGTCGTCCCACCAGACTTTATAGGTAGGCTTTACACGCTGCCTCTGAAGTGAAACAGTGCTCACTACTGGCAACACGGAGGTGGCCTTGCCGTCCGGGAAGGTATACCATTTGAGCGTGTGCTGATCGATACCACCCAGCACCTCATCGCTGTTCGCATTCACGCACCGATCATGGTAACTGTTGTGTCTGTCTATATTATGCCGAGCTCTGCGCAGTGTCAGGCTGCCTTGGGTGAGTTGTTCGAGCAGCTGAAAGGTCCAGTGCTTTTTCTGGGGGACTTCAACGCGCAACATCTTGCGTGGGGATCCCACAAATCGAACTCGCTTGGCCAATTTATCGCTGAGATGTCTTTGACCAAACAGTTGGTGGTGTTGAGCGGCAAAGTCCATACCACGAACCCGCGGGAAAATTGGGCCGAAGGTGGTACCGTGGTGGTGCCCTGAAGCAAAAACAGCTATCCGACAGCGGTGAAGGTGCCTTTGATCTCTCTGACGTCTTCAGCAATCCGATCCAGATCAACCCGAAGCATTGGTGAGGTTCTAGCAGGCAAGAAAAGCAACACGAAAGGCGGTCAACAAAGCAAACGAACAGTCGTGGCAAAACTTCGTGGGGAAGATATCACTGCGTAGCACGGCAATCGAATTATGGCGGACGGTGAAAACTTT
The DNA here is from genome assembly GCA_024533555.2 of Aedes koreicus. NCBI lineage: Eukaryota > Metazoa > Arthropoda > Insecta > Diptera > Culicidae > Aedes > Aedes koreicus. Next base: position 56,438 of record JAHHFK020006021.1, read on the forward strand.
GCGTGGCAGTCGGCAACAGCGCCCGGTAATCCTCAAGCGAATGGAAGGGTTCACGGACGACCCCGAAGAAGTGACAAAAGTACTGGCGAATGTTTACTGCGAAAGGTCAGCGACTTCCAGCTACCCTCCATCATTCCAGATGGCGAAAGCGGCAGCTGATTGAGGGTCTATAGATTTCTCGCACAACAACGATGATGTGTATAACATCGACATCACCATGAACGAACTTCTGTGGGCCCTCGACAAATGGCAAGGCGCCTCAACAGGCCCAGATTCGATCGGGGATCTTCTGCTGCAGCGTCTTCCACTGTTTGTGAAAACGACAATCCTCAAGCTGCTGAACGATATCTGGCACAGTGGCGAGCTTCCCGCCAGCTGGCGGAATGCCATTATCGTGCCGATACCGAAGCCGAACTGCCATAAATCCGGACCGAATGCTTTCCGACCAATATCGCTCACCAGCTGCATGGCGAAGCTCCTCGAGGGCATTATTAATCGACGACTAATCACCGAGCTAGGGTCGAGTGGACGGCTCGACAAGCGACAGTACGCTTTTCGTGCAGGTCGTGGCACCGACACGTACTTTGCCGAGCTTGAACGGTCGCTACCTATTACCGACGAGCACCGCCTGATAGCGTCTTTGGACCTGTCGAAGGCGTACGAACGCAGAACGCACGTTCCAGGTGTCCATACCCCATAGTAATGTGAGTACCCGCTGGAGAATGGAGTGCCACAAGGCTCCGTATTATCTGTGACACTATTCGGTTTTCCGAATATTTCCGCTTCGAACTTTCTCCATACCAACGCATCCGCTTTGAAAGAATACTCAATCGCTGTACATGGGTGTCGAGGACCTCAGTAATATTAGTTTCAGTGAGGTCAGGGAGCTCTGCGGGCTTGACAATTTCAGCAACGTGACGAACTAGCCTCGCTGATCGATTTCCCCTCTTGTACTGCGTTAACCGACCAATTTTGGTTCGTAGTATGGTGATTCGTCTCTCCAACCGCATCATCCATGCGGGTTTTATATTTATTCATAGTTATTTATTTCGTCAAACTAACGTAGACTATTACCACGGACTAATTACGGACGTAATTGGGTATCATAGAGCACATGAGTCGTGAGCAGAGCAGACTACGCCTTCTAGTACAAGTGGTTCAACATCCGCTGGGAGCAAACGAATGACCTACATCGAAACTTCATTGGCTTTGTGTGTTCTCTGTACAGTTTCCTCTGTTCATTCTTAGTGCAAAATAAGCCACGTCGAAATTGACCGTTTGGTAAGTGCTGCCATTAAATTTACGATTCAAAATAATTCTAATAACGCAACATTTCAGCGATACCTTAAAACTGTTTTCCCTAGTAGTACTCATTACCAATGCCATGTTCAGCAGTTGAACCAAACTGGGCTGCTCCTTCGATACCAATAAGTGCAGCCCAGAGACTCCCGGTAGTTCTATGATGCGTGGAATGACTCTACCGCTGGCCGGTAGTGGAACACCATCGCTAAACTTCCAGCTGAATCAACAGCAAAAAAATGCGACAACAGCAACAACAGCATCATCATCATTACCATCACCATAGGCAGCATCGACATTCGACACCTTCGCCATCGTTTACAATGGGATCCCTTGTGGCTGGATCGACTATCGGTAACAACAGCACTAAAAGGGCACTAATAGGCACTAATAGCAGACAAAACAATCCATAGTTCTGACCGTGACCTCTGAATAGAAAGCGCACTCACACTCATGCGAATTCTATAACGAAAAACATAAGGCAAAATGAAGCAACAAAAATACAAAAATGAAATTTCATCAATGTATTGGTTTTTTAAGATGATAACTGATTACATACACACCTAGATAAAATTCATAAGGTTATTTATGAGCTTATTAAAGGTCATCCATCAATGACGTAGCATTTTAGGGGAGAGGGGGGGTCTAGTGTATTTGTGACAATATGCTACGAGGCGGAGGGGACACTAATGAATATTGAACATGGCACCATTGATGATGGCCATTTAGAAGTATCACCTCGAAAAATCTTGAAGTTTGATACCCATATTGATATGGTTCCGGACATTTTCCAAATTGGCCACTTCCCCTGGGGCACCTGGAACCTACTACAGAGTGGTCATGGCAGCTGCTGGTTCTAAAATGCATTTAGAAGTATCACCTCAAAAAATCTTGAAGTTTGATACCCATTTTGATATGGTTCAAGACATTTTCCAAATTGGCCACTTCCCCCGGGGCACCTGGAACCTACTACAGAGTGGTCATGGCAGCTGTTGGTTCTTAAATGCATTTAGAAGTATCACCTCGAAAAATCTTGAAGTTTGATACCCATATTACTACAGAGTGGTCATGGCAGCTGCTGGTTCTAAAATGCATTTAGAAGTATCACCTCGAAAAATCTTAAAGTTTGATACCCATTTTGATATGGTTCAAGACATTTTCCAAATTGGCCACTTCCCCGGGGTACCTGGAACCTACTACAGAGTGGTCATTGCAGCTGTTGGTTCTTGAATGCATTTAGAAGTATAACCTCGAAAAATCTTGAAGTTTGATACCCATATTGATATGGTTCCGGACATTTCCCAAATTGGCCACTTCCCCCGGGGCACCTGGAACCTACTACAGAGTGGTCATGGCAGCTGCTGGTTCTAAAATGCATTTAGAAGTATCACCTCGAAAAATCTTGAAGTTTGATACCTATATTGATAGGGTTCCGGACATTTTCCAAATTGGCCATTTCCCCCGGGCACCTGGAACCTACTACAGAGTATTCAGGGCAACTGACCGTCCTGAATATGCTCCTTGAAGCACCTCCATGAAAAATCTTGATGTTTTGGTGATATATACATGATTGGAAGGATATACATGATTGACCATAGTATCCGGAACCAGTTTCACGAAAATAGCCATATTTCGGAAGTTTTTCAACGGATCTTAGTGCAACCGCCGGCATTCGATTTTCAATGAGTTTAAGTTTCTAGGAAAATAAAAGTCATCGATGTAACTTCACACCACACAAAAATACGAGCAGCAGAAAAAATGTCTTTTTGACATGTCCTCTGAAAATCCGGAACATCTCCGGTGTCCGGTAGCCAGTATTCGTGATCATGCATGTTCCTATATTTTGACTAGATTTTCCGTCGAATGCTTTCTGTTTTTTCCAAATTCAACAATTTTTCAAAAAGTTATAAGGAATTGAATTTGTGCAAAATTTTGCCTATCTCAATCATTTTGCCACTTGTCAGCTGGCAGTATAAATGGAGTAAAGGAGATTTGGGGCAGTATTGGCAATATTCTATCATCTCTAAAGTGTCGAAGAAATCGTGATTTGGGTGGATAGATGTGGGTCGAGACTTTATTCATGTGATGTCTCGCCTTATGTCCAATCATTATTGTTTGAACGCTCATTTATACCGTGTTGGGCTGAGCGACAGCTATCTCTGAGCATCGTGGAGTCAGATCTCAGCTTAATGATCTAAGTTTTTGGAACTCTTTTTTGTGTTTTTGACTAACATTAACCTGAGATTGTAGTTTGTTTAGGTTGTAACAGTTAGTTTTTTTATCTGTGTTTGTGTGTGTTTTTTTTCTTGCTCAAAAATGTTCAAGTCATAAGAAAACCAATAGTTGTATAGTTATAAGTTTTAAGACAATTTAGAACTTTAAACAAAACCCCAATCGATTGAAAATATGTCTACGTGTCGAATTCAATAATGAAAACTTTGGATTTTTAACGTTAAACTATTTAAAATAACGCAAATATAAGGTGATGTTTTAAAATGCCGATAATTCAGAGTAAATTTACTATGTTCACAGTACTGTTCCATCAAAGACTACAAATTAAAGTAAGGAACATCTCCTATGCAGCAGTGAACGATATATAAGGGGGACACCAAAATATTTTGATTCAGTCTTTTGGCGATCTCGAAAATGTTGTATCAGTGCTCGGCTGCGCACCGTCAAGTCGTCCGGCACACTCTGTTGCCTTGCAACATGTCTGGCCGTGGCAAATTTGCAGCCGGATTGCAGTTCCCACTGGGTCGCATACACCGAGCGCGTAGGTGCTGGTGCCCCCGTCTACCTCTCTGCGGTGATGGAATCGGCGGCTGAATTCATCGAGTTGGCTGACCAAGAAGACCAAGAAGAAAATCGTAGTTCAATCGCGAAACATGTTCCCCCCGCCAACAACCAAAACTCTTCCTTTTCAGGACGAACAAATTAATTTTCCCAAATGAAGAGTTTAAGTTGAAGTTTAAGTGTTTAATTGTAGTTTCTCTTGCGCTCATCAAAATTTCCATTACCACGCACCGGCTCAACATTGCATTGCTTTAAACGTCGCGTCCCGGAGTAAATGGCCTAGCACATTGGACAACCAACAAACGAAATATTATTAACAGCTGACCTACCATGTGTATACATATTGGTCGGTTGGCCCAGCCAGTGAATAATGCTTTGTCAGCCAATTTTTTTTTTCATAATTGAGATTTTTCTATTCACATGTGCTTTTCTGCGCTGCATATTTTGGACTGGTTCGAATTTCGTGAACAATAGTGATTTTTGAAAATGAGTTCCTTATCAAATGTGAGCTGTAATATTTATGACCAATATACACGTACTATAATTGTTGCGCAGTTTCTTAATACAATGTTTAGAAGTAAGTGTGTCTCCCCAACTCTCTTTGGATAAGGTAGTATGCTCTGAAAAGAGCCGTTTAGACGTAGCCACCGTCTTACGGCAAGGGAAGGGTGTCAATTGAAAATCTAAAAATGATCGACCGTCAAAAAATATGAATATAACGTAATTGAATGCTTATAACTAAGCAAATGCTCGATACATTTTCAAGATGTTTACATCAATCGGTTGGAAATTTTTCCAATCAATGGAATTTTGTTTTGCAGGTTAAATTAACTAAATGCACAGTACTTTCCTATCACAGTTTTCACAGGTTAAATTAACTAAATGCACAGTACTTTCCTATCACAGATTTCAAATGTAGGCAAGGGAGGTCTCATATGCAGCAGTGTACGATATAAAACGGGTATACCTTCGAAAATTTCTCACTCGTGTGGCAGTGCTGCGTGGAGCAATGGGCCAGTATGGATTTGTAGCTCGTGAACGGCTTGTGCCCTGGAGGGCGCACTAGCTTCATTCGACAGTGCGGAGTGGCAAGGTGCCAATTTGGATTTGGCAGCTGGCGGTGGCAAGTACCTAAGAAAGTGCACTGCGATCGAACAATGGGTTAAATAGCTGATTGCGCTGCAGGCTGTTGCTAGTAAGCCGTTGGCTAGGCAAGCAGCTATAAATTGTGCAGTGGTGAGGTAGTCGATTGCCTAAGACAATGATGTCTTTGTAGCCAGCTGGTCGGTGCAACCATGAGCAGCGAAATAAGGTGCCTGTGTGTGTGTGTGTGTGTGTGTGTGTGTGTGTGTGTGTGTGTGTTTTTTTATTTTTTTATAACGTTTCAAAAGCTTCAAAACCCTGGCCTGTAGTGTGTTTCGCACTGCGTGGGACTTAATAGAGCGACTCACTTTCGTGCCTAACCACTAAAACAATCCTTATTCTCCGTTTGTTTTTTCTCCTCCGGGATCACGTAGAAGCGACAACTTCGAGGGGCGGCTGCGCTCATGCACTTCTCTTATTTTCCCAGCTTTTGCTGGAGGCTATTTCTTGTTCCCCATCGAGACGTGTACCAATGTGGAGTAGCTGATGGTCATGACTTGCACTCCTTCACGGTCACCATCGTGGGACACTCGCTTCTTAATATTCAATTATGCATCGGCGTTGCTGGTCCTCTGCTCTACTTTCCATTTTCTCTATTCTTGAGCCGTTCAGCTCCCACCCACTTTGGTTGAGCTCACACTTCCTGAGCCATTTAGCTCCCACACCTCGATGCAATCGACTAGAGTAGCCCCCGACGGTGGGTGCTCCCTACTCTTCCCGGCAGTGGAAGTTCTCCAGAAACCGAACCACGGTGAGCCGTTTAGCTCCCACTTCCTGAGCCATTTAGCTCCCACCTCTTGACGCAGTCAGCTCGAGTAGTTCCCGACGGTGAGTCTACCCTACGCCGACGAAGAGTTCCCCGGCGGTGGAACTTTCCCCGAAACCGATTCTTATGCTGCTTCCTCCAACCGACCGGTAGGGTGTTGAAGGCAATCCAGCGATTTCGAGGAGGCTAGCGTCCAGTTCGCTGGCGCTCCGACGACTCACAACCGGTGCTCTGACGTGTTTTACTCAACTAGTCCCCAGCGATGGATCTAGCCTACTCCAATAGGGAAGTCACTGGCGCAGGAATTCCTCCAGAACCGATCATTCTTCATGAGGTGCCGAAGTCAGTCTGGCGATGCAAGGCGGAGCATGCCTTCCAGGACACCCTGACGACCCCAAACCACTCAGTGGTTGCTTTGCACTGACTTGCAGTGGCTCTAGCCAGCAACGCTAGATAGTTGGTCCCTTCGCCATTTCCTCTGCAGCTCGGACAGTATCCTCGTTATTGCCCTGTCGACAGCGTTCCATGTATCTTCTTCGTGTCACATCTCTTCGATAACATAGTTGACTGTCACGCCGCACCATATCCCTTCGCACTTTCCTTGAACCCAGGGGCATTCGAAGACGACGTGCTCTGGTGTCTCTACCAGGTTCGCGCACTCTGGGCAAAAAAGGTGATGCAGCGTGATCAACCCAATGCATACACTTCCAGAAGCAGCCCTGCCCGGAGAGTGAGAACTGGATCAGATAGAAGTTCACCTCTCCATACTTCCTCTTCACCCAAGCTGACACATCTGAAGGTAGCCTTTGGGTCCACCTTCCTTTCTCCACACTATCTCACTCTTGCTGCCATTTAGTCAACGAGTCCGTTTTGACGATTTTCCTCGCATTTCTGGTATCCCTCCGCTGATAAAATTCGACGTCCTTGACCAGGGTGATGCAAATGGGCATCGTAAGCAAGAGTGAACGCATACTGCCTCCAACGAAAATGTTCTGTAGGTGCTCGTGATTTGCATGGCCATGAGTCGGAACACCCTGTTAAGCTTCCCACTAATACGCTCAGTTTTCAGCGCCACGTTTAAGACCTGGGGCTCCATACCTCAGAATTGCAGTTTCCACATCCGTCAGAAGCCACCTCCTGCTGCTTCTCGGTCCACCGACGGTTGGCATGATCCTCGCTACCGCATTGACCACTTTCGCCGCCTTTTCGCGTGCGCATTTGACACGTGAGTTGAAATTCAGGCGGTCATCAACCATCACCTCCAGGTTTTTTAATGCACGCTTTGATGGAATAACGTGTCCCCCGACGTTGATGACAACCCGGTGAACGGCTTTGCGTTTGCTAACCAGCACTACTTCCGACTTATGATGAGCCAGCTGCAGTTTTGCTACAAACTATCCACGTTTCAATGGTTGTCATCACCTCCGTCATCAGCATCTCGACCTTTTTCAGAATGTTTCGCCCGGTATCGCTTGGACGACATCAACTGCAAACCCGACGATCTCAACTCAAAGAGGCAACTTCAGCGTTAATACCTCCATCGTACATCGCGTTCCAGAGCTTTGACACGAGAGAATCGAGCCTTATGGCACCCCCGCCGCGGCCCTCATTGATTTTTGCCTCAACAACGTTTCTTTCACCAGGACACTGTTCTGGAAGTAACTACTTAGTATTCTGCTTAGGCAGCTAGGAACACACATGGTATGCAGTACTGCGGCGATAGCCTCCCAGCTGGAAGTGATAAAGCGTTTTTGACGTGCATCGTCAATACGGTGCAGAACCGATTGCCTCTCCTTTTCTGCTTTGGTTCCTTCTCTGCTCTCTGCATGACTATCCGGATTGCTTCCACCATCGAGACCCCTTTTTCGGAATCCGAATTGTCTCTTTGAAAGGCCATGATCACTCTCCATGCACTGCGTCGGTCTGTTAAGGATGATCCTTTCAAGAAGCTTCCCGATCCAGTAAAAGCATATGGGTCTTAAAGATACAGGGTCCCCTGGTGGCTTCCTGGTTTCAGCAGCAACTGAACCTTCCATATGTCTGGGAAGTAGCCTTCATCTAAGCATTTACTTTCTTCAACTTCAGACCCTTCGCAACTAACAGTAGCTCTTCATTGGAGATCCGAGCAGTTGCATCTTCAGCATCTTCGTATGGCGTAGGTGGTCTCAACATTGAGTGGTGATGTGGCAGGTGTCGCTGGACACTTATCCTTCACCACCACGATTTAATAAGCGTTGCTCCAGGGGTTCACATTGACTTCGTGGCACAACTCTTTAAAGCAGTTTAACTTGCTTAACTTGATCTCTCGTTTTGAGGGCGGTAATGAGCTCCGTGAAATACGGTTTTCCATTCTTCTCTCTCAGCTTCAGTCGTACTCTCTGCGCACTTCTCCTTGCTCAGAGGCATGCAGCGCGGAGGGTACTGAGAGTCTCATTCCACCAGTAAGCTAGAAGACGTCGGTTCCTAGGCTCCTCTTTCCTCGGCATTGATGCATCACATGCTATTGCTACAGCTTCTGTAAATTTCCCTGTGTCAAGCATTGCACCGCTGTTTGTCCGAAACGCCTCGATAAATACCTCCTTGCCGAAGTCCTTTGACTTCCACTTTCGCTCGCAGGTCCTCATTCTCTACGTTGCAGTGAGGGCTCGCCGGCCGATGCTGTAGAGGATCTCCTGGTGGTCACTGCGGGACTATTGCTCGCTTACTCTCCAGTTTTTGTCTTCCATAAGCGACGGGCTGCAAAACGTAACATCGATGATGGACTCCCGACCGTATTTGCGGAATGTGCCGACATTTCCTTCGTTCTACAGCCTCACAAGTTAACCGCCGTGTTTTGACCCACATTTTGCCCAACTGTCAGCTCTGGGTCCTCCCTCACTTTGTTGAGAAGCGCAGTGCACGTTTTTGTGTTGTTCGCTTCAACAATCAAAGCATTCTCCGTGTTCGTCTCCTAGGAGGCCGGTATTTTTCTTGCTTCTTCTGTTCCTTCTCATCCAGACCCTTTTCCTCCAGAGAGAATTTCGATGACCCTTTGGTATCTCCAGAGCCTCAGTCGTAGGTATTTCCGTGGCTTCCACAAGAGCTTTCTCATGCCGTTTCCGCTTGCACCCTGAGCACCTCGTCTGATTCCACCCACTTCCTTAGCGACCTCCTCAAACAACACAAAAACACATCTTTGTAGAATGAGTTATAATTGTTTATATTATAAATGTATTATGAACGTATTACAAAACATATCAAGCCCGGAGCAGTTTGTATCTCTCGTATTCTATGTATCACTCAGATTAATGGTCGAGCTACAAATGCTTTTTTCACTGCTGCAAGTGATTAATACTTAATTAGTGTTCTTAAAAACATGGTTCCATACATTTATAAAACATAAAAGAGATGAGATTCTATAAGTAGTTCTATAAACTGTTGAAATTACATTACACCAACAATGTTTGCAAAACGTGTTTTTTTTTTCATAACGATGAATATGTTGTGCAAGATTGTGGTTTCACTTCTAACAAGAAGCAAATCATGAATACTCAGAGTTGACTTTTCAACAATCGGAGTTGGTTTATGTAAAGAAGCTACAAACATATCACGCCAAAGACTAGTGTTCAAATCCCACACTTGGCGATGTTATGATTTTTGTATGAGGATAATTTTTTTCCATATAATTTTTTATAAAGTTTCACTTTTTGCGCATTTAGCATCATATTAAAGTATGAAATAAAGTACACTTATATTGATAACCTGTTTTTATCACTTGCCGAACACATACAAATCATCGAACATTCTTGACCACCAAAATGTAGGTTCAAGGCCGCGTAACTTTTTGAGGTGTACTGTTGCTGGGCTTCCCCGAAAACAGCTGACTTTGCCCAAGGCCTAGCTCTCCTTTGGGTCCATGATGATCTTTTTTGGGGTTTGCTGCTACTGGTACCCCACTGTGACCTTCGGGCTCAGCACGGGTGATCTGATCAGCTTCCCATTTTTCGTGAACACGTTCGCGTCCCTGCTTGGTGACTTCGGCCTACGATCGTCGTCGATATATTTATTTTTTTTTTTTTTTTGGTTTTTTCTTCCTTTTTGCCAATTTTTTTCTCCGTTATTCTCCATTTTGCTTACGCCCATGGTTAAAATCTTCAGCGCGACACAGATTTTTTATGCTGCCTAAACATAAACGAACTGTACCGCATCGAACGACGATGATCATGTGCTGACACAGCACTTAGCACAAGCGAGTTAGCATAAGCAAAGGATTGAACGAAAAATATATTCTACGGTAAGACGCCGAGCAAAAAAGTACTAATTAGTGAAGAAAGAAAATCAGTGTGTTTCCCTCCAACGTGCAATGGGCCTAAATTGCCCAAGCTCCAGGAATAAGTGCCCAGAATTTCGGAAGGCGATCCTTCTAGGAGAGCAGAAGATTTCGTTCAACCGGAGGAAGATTACAGCATCTCGGCACTAGTTTTCGCACCGACTGGACAATGGAGTGTTTGAAGAAAGCGTTACGACATCCCTAATGCGGTGCCACAAGTACGAAAAGTCAGCATGTACCAAGCAATAAAAACTAATTACCCACGTAGTGACTAACGATGGGATGGTTTATTGCGGATGAAATAATCACCCCCGCCACGAGTGTCCATACCAATGAGCAGCATTGATACCCAAAGCTTCGCACTATGTTTGCTAGCCGCCGTAACAGTGGGCTACATCGCGATGAAATTGTTGGCAGAATTGCATCTCCAACCTATTGAGCGGATGGCTGACCGCACCATTCGGCTGAACAATTTGGCCACCAACGTTTAAAACCTTATGTAATGTCAAGAGGAGAAACCGCCAAATCGCAATTACGAACGTAGTGACTAATGACTTAGAGAGAATATATTTTTTTAAGCTGGACGTAAATTACAAAATCTCCACAGGAATTTAAAAAAATAAATTATACAATCAAAACAAAAGAACAAAAAGTAAAGCGATCAAAGAAGTGTTAGTAAAATTAAAAGAAGTAGTAGTAAATTCCAAAGGTACCGAAACAAAATTGCGGTATCAGTCTCGTTATCGGCATCTTAAAGAAATTACCAAATATTGTATACGACTATTAAAACATTTATTTCGTTGAGTTGAATCAATCAAAACTCATGATATCGCATAGAACAGTTTCAACAATATTTAGCACCCCTATAAATTTTATAATAGATAGTGGCGCTTCGTGCTACTTAATTCATAAAAAATATTTACCTCGTGATACATACAGGGGATGATCAAAAAGGAGAAGACTAGCAAAATTTTGTCCAGATTCAAAAAGATACAGTTCAGTGAATATTTAAGCGATTTTAATAAAACTAGAAGCGTTCGACGGGCAATTTATTCTAGTTAAAGCATATTTAACCAAAACTTGATTTGACTTCCAGGCACCAGAGATAGCTCAGATACTTTGAGATTATATCAAATGTGCTAATTTTCTGCAGCTCGATATTTTTTATTTTACTCGAAAATCAGAAATATTATATTTTTTTCAGAAATTAAAACTCATAACAAGTCTGTCAGTGGTTAGAGATCGTGAATCGGCCCTTAAACAATCGAGATATGGCTATTTCCGTAAAATGTAGTTTTTTACCCATTTGCCCGACACTTCGCATGTTGAAAAACTCCTTTTTAATTTATCTGTAACTCTGCGTACCCTTAACCAGCTAAGATTCAGCATTTTCCATACGATCACAAATTTATTCTTGTTTTTGGAAAAGTAGCGAGCATTTCGTTATTTTCCGTAGTTCCGGATTCATTATCAGGAATCGTGAAGGAAGTACCCTACCAGTGTTATGGCCAGAGTTAGAACTGTATCAAACATAGCTTGCGACATATCAAACTTCATGATTTTACAAACCAATACCACTGGTAGTCAACCTGAGAGTATTCTTTCACATTGGCCACACCTGGTGACGTTCCGGATTCCGAGTTCCCCCAAAGAAATGGCCAGAATTCGAATGATATCAAACCCTGGCTTGCGACACATAAAAACTTCATGATTTTATAAAACAATACTTAAACTAAAAATAACTCAAGATTAATAACTCAAAATTAATTGAAAAAAAAACTCAAAATTAATTTGGCGTACAGAACCATCGATCTGGCGGAAAAGAACTCAAATTAAATATTATTTTTTATCCGTGTACATGTTTGCATAGAAGAAGACGAAAGGTAACAGGATTGAGTGCTTGCGCATGCGGACAAATCAAGATTAAGTGCTGAAGTGTGCGGTTCGAAATGCCAATAGAGCTTACGGAATTTCAACGAGGCCGTATAGTCCGGTGCTCGAGAAGCCGGTGCTTCGATCGCTGAAACGTGCAAACTGGTTGGTGTTTCCAGGACCACAGTTTGCCGGATAATGTCAGAATATAACAATCATGGAAAAACATCCTTGATTAAAGTAGCTGTGGACGGAAGCAGAAGATGGATGATCAGCAGTAACGTTCGTTGAAGCGCATGGTCAGAGCAGACAGACGCATTAGTGCTGTTAAAGCAACTGCTGCTTTGAACAATGCGCTTCAAGAACCGGTTTCTACATCAACTGTCCGAAGGGAGCTGCACGACATGAATCTTTACGCTCGTGCGGCCATTTCTAAACCGCTAACAAAACCGCAACACGTGGTAAACGGGAAGCGCTGGTACAAGGATCATAAGGAATGGACGCCAGATCAATGGAAGTCAAGTTTTGTGGTCCGGACGAATCATCTTTTACCTTGTTTCCAACTACAGGTCGAGTGTACGTATAGCGGCCTCCTGGAGAAGCCTACAACCCTGGCTGCCTTCTGCCAAGCGTTAAACATGGCGGGGGGTCGGTTATGGTAGGAAGTGCAATATCGTGGCATTCTCTTTGGCCTTTATTTGCTATGAAGGGAAAAACAAAGACCAAAGATTATCAAGAAATATTGGATGACCAGGTATTTTTAGGAAAACCTTCACAATGTACTTAAAATAACCAATTACTCAACAGGTGCTGCCAATGATGAAGACCATCTTTCCTGATGGCGGAGGAATCTTCCAAGATGACAACGCACAAATCCACACTGCTCAAATCCAAAAATGGCGTAGTACGAAAAGCATGACGCAGACTTTCATCACCTTGATTGGCCAGCACAACCAAACCTCAACGTTGGTCTACATTCGAAGCACGAGTGAGAAGTGTATTTCCAGCACCATCGTCTCTCTAAAAGCGTTAGATAAGGTTTTGATCGATGAGTGGTACAACCTCAAAATATCCGTGCTATCTCCGGTGCCCGGAAGTCAAATCAAATTTTGAATAAAAATGCTGAAATTAGAATAAATTCCCCGTCGAACGCTTCTAGTTTCATCAAAAACGGTTAAAAATTCACCGAACTGTATCACTTTGAATCTGGACAAAATTTTGCTAGTCTTCTCCTTTTTGATCATCCCCTGTATAAGGACTAATGATATAATAAATGCATCGTGTCCAATATATTCTCATACAAAATAAAACTCTATTTCAAATCGATAGTCCGCATTTTATTGATAACTTTACCCATTATATTGCAATATAATACTGATCAACTACAGCATATGTTTTGGAATAACTCCGCCTTTAACCTTCTTGATCAGCTCCAGACGTTTTTCGAAACCATCGACATTTCGTCCCAAATTGGTTTGATTACGGTTTTGAATTGGTTCATATTAGACACCCTGTGGTCATTTCCCTTCGCCAGCATGTATGACCATACGAAATAATCCAAGGGATTCAGATCTGGTGAACTGGGAGGCCATTCATTCTTGTCCAAAAAGTCGGTCAAATGTATTCGGCACCAGTCCTGAACGAGATTTGCTGTATGCAATGGCGCTCCGTCCTGTTGAAACACATAGTGATCATCTCCAAACACCTCTTGTACATATGGCTTGACAACTTTCTCCAAAACTTCCGTTTTATAATATACGGCATTCACTTTAATGCCTTTTTCGATGAAAACCAGTGGTAATTTGCCTCGCTTGCAAATTCCTCCCCAAACCATCACTGACGCAGCACTTTGGAACCGTGGAATATTCATATCACTCTCTGGAACAGTTCTCGGAGAGAGAGCCCACAATCTGTCGTTCTGGACATTGTGGGATTGTTGCAAGACGAATAACTTTTCGTCGGAAAAGATAAATTCTTCCCCACCGTGCCGCGACAAAAGCAGACTTGCTCTTTCGAGTCGTTTCTGCTTGGAAGGTTCCGAAACTCCGTGAACCTTACGTTTCTTGAAAGCTTGGAATTCGAGGTCATTTTGCAGTATATTGTGCATTAACGATCTCGAAACATTCAGATCTGCGGCCATTTTACGTACAGAGCGCTGTGATTTTCGTCTAATCCGTTCCCTGACCACTTTAACAACTCGTTCAGTCCGCACCGTACGAATACGACCGGATCTCTTCCGGTCATTCAACGAGCAGGTGTCACGGTACCTTTGGATGGTTCTGTACACAAAATCCCGCTTTACTCCGAGGTGTTTCAAATTTCTGAAAATAGCGCCCGGGAGCTCACCTTTCAAAAACATTTTTATCACCACAGTTCGAAACTCCTTCATCGCTGGTAAAAGATAAACACCGAATGAAAACAATCGGACATAACCTAAAAGCGTTTGTATAAACATAGTGCAATACTACACCAATACATACATGAAGCATGTTGAGCAGTTGCAAGACATCAATGCACGGAAAAAGTGTATGATAATATATTGGACACGGTGTATTAGAGGTATCGATGGACTAACTACGTCATAAGGCTCTGTTGATACCAAAATATCATTTCAAACATACTAGCTTTAACGTTAAGTTCAGTATAGTGGCTCAACCACCCAGCCATATAGCGGGTTTGCTGAGCACCGATTTTTTAGTTAACCACAAAAGCTAGATTTTGACTTTAGTACGCTTACGCTAACGCCAAGCAATAATGATTATGAACACAATTCATGCAAAATTCCATTTAATATCGGTACATGATCATTTTACTTGTGTTGTACCGGCACGAACTGAAATGATCAATTACATTAAAACAGATTTGTGTGGTACTACAACGAGAACTAGTACCACATATTTTTATTGCTAACTCGATAGCTATAGCCACAAATGGTGCGATTCCTATTCTTCTCGAATTTAAAAAATAAACCAGTAAAAATTTAAAATTTCAAGACAAATATCCAACTTGCAGAAAGCTACAATGTAATTGATTTAAAACGATTCAAAAACAACAAAGATAGTGCAAGAGTAGAAAAATTATTAAAGGAGCTAAAGTTGCGCAATTTATTACAGGATGAAAAACAGTTGATTAGTAAAATGGGCACTAAAATGTTCTGACATATTTTCTCTAGAGAGTGATAGGCTAGAAACTACGCAAGTATATTACCCCTCAATATCTGTGAAGCCCACCACGCAGCCTGTTTACGGTAAGCCATGCAGACTGCCAATTTATCAAAAAACCAAAATAAACAAACAAATTGCTAAACTGATGGGAGAACCCCCCCCCCCCCCCCCCCCCCCTAATAGAAAAATCAGAATCCGAATGGAATATCCCAATTCTTTTGGTATCGTCTGCCAAAAATCTGCCAATGTTGAGAAAAAATGGCGACTTGTGATCGATTATCGAAAATTGAATAACGTATTAGAGGATGATAGAATTCCCTCTGCCTAGCATCAGAAGATGTAATCGATTCGTTAGCAGGTGCCAAATATTCTAGCCATCTAGAGGTATCACAAAGACATTACCAGTGCAAACTCAAATCCGAAGATCAACATATAACCAGCATTTTCAACACCAACCAGTCAGTACCAAATGACTAGGATTACCAATGGAACTTAAGACCAGCCCATCCAGTTTTTAAGATTAATGACTGTTACAATGTCTGGACTAAATCATTACAAATGCCTGAGTTATCTTGACGACATAATCATAATTCGCTAAAACATTCAAAGAGCACAAATACGAAACTTGATTTCAGTATTTCAAAGGTTGAGAGAGGTAAATCTTAAACTCAACCCACTGACATACAACTTTCCAAAACAAGAACTACTTCATTTATATTTGGGATATTCCATATCTCCCGAAGGTATCAAGCCTGATCCTGCAAACATTGAAGCAGTGAAAGAATGGTCGACACCTTCCAAAGCAGATAAAATCAAACGATTTGTTGCTTTTGGGAATTACAATCGCAAGCACATCAAAAATTTTGCAAAACTATACACACCACTAAACAGATTAACGAGAAAAGGTGTAAATTTGAATGGAGCAGAGAGTTTCATGAATCCTTTGAAAAATTAAAACAATGTTTTATACATTCACCGAATAGATTACCCCGATCTTACTGAGTCCAATACATTTAACTTACATACAGACGCATCTGGATATGCAATAGGTGCTGTGCTAGTTAATAGCAACAGTAAGCCTGTCGCATATGCCAGCAAGGCTTTAAACAACGCATAATTGAACTGTAGTACAATAGAGAAGGAACTATTAGCTGTGGTCTGGGCTATCAAGCATTTCCCTAAAAGGAGAAAGTTTGAAATCTGCAGTGGCCATAGACCACTAGTTTATCTTTTTACCTTAGCTGACCCTTCTGGTTAGTTAACAAAATTCGGGTTAGCTTAAGGAAAATTATAATTTTGAGGATATTTACAGGAAAGGAAGCAAAAATGTGCTGTCGGACAAGTTGTCACGTATCTACAAGACCTGAAAACACTTCACGAAAAAACCGTTCTAGACGTTACCAGAGCTGTAAAACACAAAAGTAAAAAACGTGATGATACTACGTCTTATCAACCTTCGTCTAAGCCAGACAAATATATCAAAATAATAACTTAAAACAACATCAAAGAAATGCCGACCTATGACAACCGCATTGAAATTCCCCTAAAAAAACACAGGTTGACCTACGAGCAATGTTGTCAAAAGTAGCGGAATTTTTCAAAGAGTAACGATATAAGCTTTTATATTTAGCAAAAATAATAAAAATACATATAACGTCATAAAAGCTTACGAAGATATGTATGAAAATGGAGCATTATTTTCAACGAAACCAAGAACACAAAAAAAGTCGTTACCTATGTTGATAAAGCTTGCAGAAAACATAAGAGAAGTTGAAGATGACATAACAAAACTTATGATACTTAACGATATCCACCTATGTATCCACTGCAGATCATGCAGGAATGAAACGTGCACTTGTAACCATAAGCAAGAAATATTTTTGGATGAACATGAAATCAGATGTCGAAAATTTTATTAAAGGATGCAAACAATGTCAAATATTTAAAGTTGGTAGATGTACGAGAAAACGCCAAAGACGGTCACCACGACTGCAAGTTCTGCATTAGAAAAAAAATACGTGGAGTTGGTTGGTCCTGCGGTAGCTTACTAATGGCTGCGAATACATACTATCAACCCAATGCGAGTTAACATAATTTGTAACCGCAACCCGCGATACTAAACAAGTCAACAGACATAGTAGCCAAAGCATTCGTGGAACATAAAAATTTTAAAATATGGAGTTCCACAACAGATTTCATCGGATAGAGGTAAAGAATTCATGTCTTGTTTGTTTACATCCATTGCAAATCAGTTGAATATTCAAAAGCTTAACTCCACAGCTTATCATCCCCACCCGAAACCATAGGTTCGTTAGAAAACACACACAAATGTTCAGGAAACTTTTTGCGAATTTATTGTAATGACAAGTTATTTTCTTGGATACATTGTTCACCATTTTACACATTTGCCTATAATAACACGGTTCCACCACAACACACCAATACCGAATACACACCTTTTTATTTAGTATTCGTAAAAAATAACTAACATGCCATCTATTTTTTACGGACGGTGGACATTCTTCCGAAACCGATTCTTCTGTTATTCACGGGCCAACCAGTGCCTAAGTCAATCCAGCGATGCCGGTGGAGCCAGGCGTCTGGTTCACTGGTGCCCCGACGACCCAGTCCGGTGCCTCTTCGTGATCTACTCAACTAGTCCCTGGCAGTGGATCTAGCCTACTCCAGCGGAGAGTTCCCCGGCGAAAGAATTCCTCCCGAAACCGATCTAGCCAGTGGCGCTGGAACGTTGATCATTACGCATTCCACATCCGCTCGTGGGTTATCGCTTGGTGATTGCTGTGGGAGTACCCTCACTGACTCTCCAGTTCATGTACTCCGTAATCGAAAGACTGCAGAACGTGACATCGATTATCGATTCACGACCGGTGTCGACGGAATGTGCTGACCGTGCCTTCATTTACAGCTACCCCTTACATCCAGCTTCGCAAGACCTGCCAGTATGCTGTATTCTCTTGCATTGGTAAGTCTGCTACCCCACTCCACGGTCCAAGCGTTGAAATCACCTCCGATGACTACCTGCTTTCGTCCGACCAGCGTGTCAGTGAGTGCATCCAACATCCTGTTGTACTCTTCGCCCGTCCACCTTGGAGGTGCATAACAGCTGCACACGAAGATTCCGTTGATTTTGGCAACCACGAAACCACTTCTTGGATAGGGAATCTACCCACGACCTGTATTGCCGCTATTTGGGCTCTGTCCACCACCCAATTGCCTTTTTCGGGGGGAACCCGATACGGCTCTGCAATGATCGCAACATCACACTTCGTCTCTGTTGTCAACTGCCACAACAGTTGCTGTGCGGTGTCGCAATGATTCTGATTAATTTGCGTTATCTGCATTATTGTTGGCCTCCCTTCACCTCTTTGTAGGCCGGGCATTTATAGCCTCCCATCGATGGTCGTTTCCGTCCCCCGGCTTACACAGCATGCACCTGGGTTGCTTCGTACGGTCTCGTGCAACGTTTCGCCGCATTTCCAGCACTGTTTGGACCTGTCGGGACCCTTGCAGTTTCTGGACTGGTGACCAAACTCCATCACCGGAAACACCTCTCTATTTGCTTCGTGACTCGGGAGCCAGTCGCAGTGAGCACACTGACCATCCGACTTTGATCTTACCTGTTTTCACCAGCTTGTTGGCCGCCTCTACTGGCAGTCAGATTGCCGCCGTCTGGGTGCCCCCAAACGCTTTGCTCAGTCGGATTTTCACCGGTGCTTCCAGGTTGCACTGCTCGGTCAACGCATTCCTCTGCTCTTGCTAAGTCGTAATTTCGTCCAGATCCTTGACCTCGACCACTGCTTCCTGTGAAAGAGCTTTCACGGAGGCCTCGCTGCCCAAGGATTTCGCAATGACCTTCCTGTACTCTGAGCTCTTAACCGAAAGATCCTTCTTGAGCTCGAACAGTATCTATCCTCAAAGACCACGTGCTCCGGTGTCTTTTGAAATTTGCGCACTCCGGACAAAAGAGTGACGCTGCGTGTCCAAATCCATGAACATATTGCGTGAAGCAACCATGGCCAGACAGAAACTGCATAAGGTAGAAGTTAACCTCTCCGTGCTTTCTTTTCATTCAGATCGACAAATCCGGTATGAGCAGGTGCGTCCATCGACCGTTCACCCCCGTGTCCCATTCTCATTGCCATTTAGTCATCGACTCCGCTCTCACCAGCTTTCGAACTCCTCTGATACTTCTCCGCTGATAACATTCACCGTCCTCCGCGATAGTGATGCCAATCGGAATCATTCCGGCAACGACGCATACTGCCTCCGATGAAATAGTTCTGTATGCACTCACGACACTCATGGCCATGAGCCTGAACGTACTGCTCAACTTCACCCGGTTTCGCTTGGTTTCCAGCGCTGCGATCTAGGCTGGACATCCGTATCTCAGTATCGATGGTGATACACTAGCCAGTAGACGCCACTTGCTACTGATAGGCCCATAGCTATTCGGCATGATTCTGGCTACCGCATTGATGGCCTTTGCCGCCTTCCAATGGGCATAATCTACGTGGCTGTTGAAATTTAGCCGGTCGTCAATCATCACACCCAGATACTTCAACACGCGCTTCGAGGCTATGGCAGCTCGTCCGCTTTTCGGTTCGAGAGTTCGTCGTCGAACCAAAGTGCCTCAACAAAGAGTTCCTTGTCAAAGACCTTCGTCTTCCACATCCGCTCGCAATCATTTGTCCTTCGTATTGCGACAGGATTTCGCTGGCCGATGCTATACCGGATCGCCAGATGGACGTTATGGGTATACTCCTCACACATTCTCCAATTCATATTTATCATCAGCGAAGGACTACAGAAGGTACCATCGATGACGGATTCACGACCGTCCCACTATGGGGCGGATCCATACAAAGTGGTGGACAAATATATATATGTATATTTTTTTTTTGGTTTTTCCGCATTTTTTGATAGTATTCTAGTAAGTTTAGCGTAAAATTAGCCATATTTATGTATTTTCATCGCTTCCGGAAGGTTTAACTAGTATTTAACCCAGAAATGAGCAACGTATTAGAGTCCCACGCTGCACGAATATGGATTTCCGGAAAAAATACGGTTGATCAAAGCCACGATGGATCGAGTGATGTGTGTCGTCCGCGTATCAGGGACGCTCTCGAGTCCCTTCGAATCTCGGAGGGGGTTACGGCAAGGTGATGGATTGTCGTGTTTGTTGTTTAACATTGCATTGGAGGGTTTGATTCGAAGAGCTGGGATAGACACGAGTGGCACGATCTTCAGGAAGTCTGTCCAACTATTTGGCTTCGCCGACGACGTTGATATCGTAGCACGTAACTTTGAGACGATGGCGGAAACGTACATCAGACTTAAGGCTGAACCTGGTAGGATTGGGCTTGTGATTAATGCGTTAAAAACAAAATACATGAAGGGAAGAGGCTCACGAGAAGATAATGTTAGCCTCCTAGCACAAGTTCAGATCGACGGTGATGAAATCGAGGTAGTAGACGAATTCGTGTATCTGGGCTCATTGGTGACCGCCGATAACGACACCAGCAGAGAAATACAAAGGCGCATTATGGCTGGCAATCGTGCCTACTTTGGACTCCGAAGGACGCTAAGATCGAACAAAGTTCGCCGAACCACAAAGTTGACCATCTACAAGACATTAATTAGACCGGTAGTTCTCTACGGCCACGAAACATGGACATTGCTAGTGGAGGACCAACGCGCCCTTGGAGTCTTTGAATGGAAGGTGCTGCGTATGATCTACGGTGGAGTACAGATGGAAGACGGAACGTGGAGGAGGCGAATGAACCACGAATTGCACCAGTTGCTGGGAGAACCCCCATCGTACACATCGCAAAAATCGATCGACAACGATGGGCTGGGCATGTCGTAAGAATGTCGGACGACAGCTCTGTGAAAATGGTTCTCGAAAACGAACCGACAGGTACAAGAAGAAGAGGCGCGCAACGAGCAAGGTGGATTGATCAAGTAGAAGGCGACCTGCGGACCCTCTGCAGACAGCGAGGCTGGCGAGGTACAGCCATGGACCGATTACAATGGAAACAACCTTTGTGTACAGCAGAGGCCACACCGGCCTTAGTCTGATTGGTAAGGTAAGGTTATGAGCAACGTATTCCTGAACAATAAACTTGAATGTTTGTTTTTAAATTTAGGGGCAGTTCAAATGCAAATCCAAACTAGAATAAGGTTGCTGTGCTTAAGATTAAATAGGAGATGTGAAGGTGGAAGCCAACCCCCCCCCCCCCTCCTAGCCAAGATCGGACCCCCCCATCTAGTTTTTTAAATATGTTGTATGACAGTATTGTTTTATCAATCAGGTATTTTTGTGTAGAATTATTTGTCTACCAAACCTACCCCCCTCCCCCAACACAAACTTATCTGCCCTCCCCTCTCCTGAAAAAAATGTTTCCGTACAAATAAATCATTCAAACTAGTCGAAAGGATTATTTTTTAATATGTTTGCATTTTTTTAACTGAACACATATCAACATCTTTAACTAAGTTGATGATTTGTCTCCATTTTTTATACTGCAGGGATAAATATACTACAAAATAAAACATAATTTTCATTGATAAATACCGCCGATATGTTTCTTTACAATAACCATCCTTTTTTTTAGGATTGATCGGATCTTGGCCATTGGTTACTATTAAAATATTACGAAATCTAACAATAAGTTCTTGGTCGATGTCTAAAACTTTGGAAAGTAATTCAGGATTTGAAAATGCTTTTCGACACACGTTTCCTGATGTGCTGGTCCCTGCTCCGCTTGCCACGGGTTGATCAACTCGCACTCCGAATGCTTCCTACATTTTTTCAGTAACGATTTTTTTTCTAATCAAGATATTTAGCCTTTAAATCCTTCGTGATCTTCTTCTTTTTAATTTCCATCCTGTAGGAAATATGTAATAAACACTCAAAAAATAGCATTCAAGCGTGCGGTGGAGATATGACGTAATGAAGAGCATATTCGTTCGATTCGTATCCTGCTTCAAGTTTTTGTAAAGTAAAAAAAAACAATGTTATTTTTATGGCACTTAAAATTTGATAAAACAAAAATACTACAAGGTACAGCCCAATGGGGTTGTGCGCAGAGGTGACGTAGGACTACGCAGCAATCTAATTCCCACACACTTTCCAGGCACGTCAGGGCCATCCGCTAATTGATTTAAGTCAGTCCTGAAAAGGGCTAAGAAAATTCTATTGTACACTCTTTAGAAAGCATTTGGTGGATCTTAATCATGATACCGCCCCGGTTGTATTTTCTACGATGGTTGAGAGGGCCACTATCTTTAACGCGTAGAAGATAGTTATGGATCTGTTGGTTTATTGGTTGTTCAACGCGCTTTTCCATTCACTCCGGCACGCGGCGTTTCAAGCAATGCCATGTTCAGCCGGGGAGCGGTAATGGAAATTTCAAACAACACAAGAGAAAAATTCATCCACACGAACTCTTCAGCTGATTTGGTCGTCCTGAAAAGGACGTATTTAGTTGACGGGGCAGAAACATGGTTCGCGATTTAACTTGGGCTTTCTTCTTGGTATTCTTGGTTCTGTTCATCTCTTCATTGCGGGTGGCCATCTGCAGGTGAAGTGGAATAATTCTTGTCTCGTTGTTGTCACGGGCGGCTTTTTCCTGCCAACTCGTAGGCTTCAGCAGCCATGTTTCTCGCAGCGAGGTTGACGGGAGCATCGGCAACAACAGCCAACTGCACCAACGCCTCTCTGGGCAACGACTGCTCGCCAGTGCACCCTTCGGGGTGCTTGCTGCCACCAACTGCGAGCCTACGGCCAACGACTGTCGTAAGACTGAATCAAAATGTTTTGCTAATGGCGTCCGATGCTAGTGCACGAAAGAAGGCGGTACCAACGAAGGCAATGTGATACAAGTTGCATCAAAGGGGACGAACTTCAATTATTGCGCCACAATAATTATTTTTAATTATTACACGTTAGACGGATGATTTTCTTAACCGACACATTCCTTATTTGCTTACCACCGCCAGCAACTAATCCGCTATGCATAGCTAGGAACTATAACGAACTCAACATGGTCGGTCTGAAGTGTCGCAGTTCGGCTCGGATTCCGTTCGTTGGTTGTTCAACGTTCTTTGTCATTTACTACGGGACGCGGCGTTTAATGAATGTTATGTTCAGCCGGGGCGCGGTAATTGAAATTAATTTCAAACAGCACAAGAGAAAATTTCAACCAAACAAACTCTTTAGTTGGCAAACTAATTTGGTCGTCCTGAGAAGGACGGATTTAGTTGACGGGGGAGAAACAGTTCGCGGTTGAACATGGACTTTCTTTCTTGGTTCATCTCCTCTTCATTGCGGGTGGCCATTTGCAGGTGACGTGGGATGATTGATTCTTGTCTCGTTGTCACGGGCGGCTTTTTCCAGCCAACTCGTCTCGACTGCTAAACTGGCAACAACTGCTCTCGACTGGCAACAAATGGTCGCCAGTGCACCCTCCAGGATGCTTGCTGCCGCCAACTGCGAACCAACTGCAGATTCCAACTGCCAACTGCGAACCTGCACAGCTCCACGACTGACGAATAACTAATTCAAAATGTGAAGGTATATCCCTTTGATAACATTCATTGCTGCCTAGGAGACGTTCCTTACTTAAATATGAAATCTGTGCTAGGAGAGCACTGTTTATTTGGAAAATTTACTCTGAAAAATCGACATTATAAGACATCACCTTATATTTGCGTTAATTTCAATAGTAGAATGTGAAAAAGCAATAGATTTAAATATTGGAATCCCATAGACCATTCTTACATCTTCTCGGATAGTCTCAGTTCTATTGAGGCCCTCCGGTCAATGAAAACAGTGAGGCACCCATCTTACTTTCTTTCAAAAATAAGGGAGCAAATGTGTGCGTTGGTCGAAAGATCATTTACAATAACCTTTGCATGGGTCCCCTCACATTGCTCAATTAGAGGCAATGAGAAGCCGGACTCTCTAGCAAAGGTGGGCGCAAAAGAAGGCGAGATTTTTTAAAGAAGAATATCACATGATGAATTTTTCCCATTATTACGTCAGAGTTCTCTTCAAAGTTGGCAAAACGGTTGGCAATTCTCTTGGGTGGTGTTTACATTCCATTATTCCAAATGCTTCGTCGAGATCGTGGTTCAAAGGTCTGGATGTAAGTCACGGTTTCATTCGTGTGATGTTAAGACTTATGTCCAACCACTACTCGCTAGACGCACATCTCTACAGAATTAACCTCGTCGATTGCAATGTATGTAGGTGCGGAACCGGTTATGATGACATCGATCACGCAGTTTGGCATTGCCCGGGTAATGATGCCTCCAGAGCACGACTATTGGATACCCTTGTGGCCCGAGGTAGACAACGCTCCCGCGAGGTAAGAGATGTTTTGGGAATGCGTGATCTCCCCTGAATGCAAGCGATTTACGAATTCCTTTGTTTGTCTGATCTAAGAGTGTAATATCACCACCCCCTCCCCACCAAACTAGTAAAATCCTGCCATTGTGTCCCAGTTATACCATCCTTTTATTTCCGTGCTACTTGTACCTGCCCAGCAAGCAGTGGTTACCCATCTGCGGCTTAGTTCCAGAAAGGGACCGTGGATTTGGTAGATGTCGCAACCACGAGCAGCAAATAATACCTTCAATAAGTAACCTGCCTAGCCCCTTCCAAACGATAATGTGACCCATTAACCTCGAGCTAGCCACGAGCAATTGGCATCCTATTTTACTAAAATTGAAAAATTAGACATTGTTGATAACAATATTCAATATCGGCTCCGTAAAGTGTTACACACGCCTGAGCCTAACAAATAAACGAACTTATTAAAAAAAAAAAAAAGAATTCATTCTTGTAGAACTTTTCAATTTAAAATTATTTTAAATATTTTGCCAAACCTTCCAACATGGCGAATCTAATGCCATTTTGAAGACATTACTTCAAAATTTTAAAATTCAACACAGTTCAAAAGGGCACATGGAATTGTTATTGTTGTTTACATTCTTTTGCCATATGTACCTTCAAGAAATTTTGAAAAATTTCCATGGAATTTCGATGCCCTGGAATACTATCAATGTCAATAAAATTCTTAAGTTTAACCTAAAATCATCCATGGATATTTTTTTCGAACTGCCTTGAAGTTCTCAGTGGGGTTTTGATGAAATAATCCTCGGAATTCTTATTCAAATTTTTTGAACTCGAAATTAAGTTCGATATAACTTTTAGATTTTCATTGTATTTTTTCATAGAATTCGACTCAAAGCAACCTTGGTTGATGATTTGTTCACAGAACTTTCGAAGATTTATGTAATAAGAAATTTAAATCGAATTCCATCGAATGGTTGAAAAATATCCACATTGCTAAAACTGAAAATAAATCTCAGAATTTTTAAATAACTGAAGATAAATTCAGTTAGTTTAATTAAAGAAGTAGAATTGCTAAGTTTAGAAGTATTTACATTTTCATTTTATGTAACGATTGATTTGCAGAGTTCCGTACCATCTGGACAAATGAACAAAATGAAAAATGAAAATTTAAAAGATAGGTAGGTAGGGTAAGGGGATGTTATGCTAGCCTAGCTCCTTCATTCGGCCTATGTACCAAATGTGTCATTAATTCGGCGAAAATCCACACAATCATGTGGCTATCAGGACATTATTAATCAACTTATAGATGTTCATTTCCGCGTAATTTTCGATTACCTTAACTTTTTTGACATCATGATATCACTGGTTAAGCTGAACAGATTATCTACACGATCTTCGAATGATCTAAATTTGGTTAAATTGAACCTGTAAACCGAGTATTGCAGCCAAGATGTATAGAAAGTAGTCACACGCTATAAACTTACTGTTTACATAGTTAAAATAACAATGATTTAACATGAAAACTGTAGACCCAATGTTAGAAACATATCTATTTCTATGTTCCCAAATATGACCTGTTGTATAAAAAGCGTAGTAAAAATGTTGTTACTGGTAAAATTTTCAATAAAAATGTATGAGTTTCGGTTGTATGGTTTCCAAATGGCTCATCTAAACACAAACCAAATAAACAAAATCTGTGTAGAGTGAATTATCATGTAACCATTACCGGATAAATTATATGTGAGAATCACTTAAGTGTTTCTTAACTGTTTTATATAGTTTCTAAATTATATGTGAGAATCACTTAAGTGTTTGTTAACTGTTTTATATAGTTTCTATTGTGAAATTTTGTGTTGGGTGAAGCCAATACAGCTGGCAATGCCTTAAATCAGAAAATCAGAACAGAAATTCGTACGAAGACTACATTTAATAACAAATCTATTAAATGGGACGAAGTTGCATCCATGAATAGACCCAATTTGGTGCTTATAGACCTACATTAAATCCACAACCCTCGAAAGTTTCGGACTTTATAAAATGAGTTGTATAACTTTTCATGATACATACTACCAAACGTCTTCTTAAACTTATCTAAGCGAGTGTAAAACTTGTTAAATTTTGCTTCCAGCTCAAATACTTTTTGAGTAACAATAAAAAATGTAATCGATCGTTGCATATTAGGCTGAGTCAAGGGACACATACCCTATATCCTAATACTTCAGAGATTTGGATTTTTCCAAGAAAACATATTCGTGGAACAGGTTCCAGGTTTTTCCATTTCTTTTTTAAGTTCATTTTGACAGTTATTTTTGAAAAAAAAAATTAGGACCCCTGACCACGGGTTATTAGGGACACCGTACCCCAGATATTTTCAGACTTTCAGACTGCAAGGCGCAACTTTAAGCTAATAGCTGCATATCAAAAACGCCTAATTTGAAAATATCACTTATCATACAAAAACCATAGGGCCGATATTATATTGACAACATATTTACTTCTCTACCGTTCTTTCAGAACACCAAGAATTCCGATTCCAATCATCTAACGGTGATAATTCCGGAACAATTGAAAGCAACGCTAGTGTTCTTCATCGGAAAACGATAGTAAGACAAATAAGATAGAATTGTCTGATCCTGGTACGCTTGAATCTGGACCGGTCCAACCTCGCATTCGTTATCCAAAAACGATCATTCTCATCTACATTTTATGAAACCTACATTTGGTTGGAAAACAGTCGTAGCAATGACAATGTGTTCTGCTATGCTTGCCGCATGTTTTGTGCAAAGGCTTTGCGAAAACAAAACGAAAAGTTTATTTGCACAGTTTTCAATAATTGGAGAAAACTAGGCGAGAAATTAAAAGCTCATGACGATACTGCATTGCATAAGGAATGCTTCGAAAATTTATATATTTATTTCACAAGCAATCGTTGTCATCTAGATATGTTCACGAAAAGCTTTTAAAGGTAATTGAAGAGCAAATGCCACAGATTAGAGAGTTCGTTAAGAAGCTGATCGATATTACCTTGTGTTCATCACGGCCAGGCTTACCACTTCGAGGTCACCGGGAAGACGAACATTCCACAAACCGTGGAAATTTTTTGGAGTTGACTGACCTGTTCGCCAAGTATGATGTCCAATTCTTAGCCCAGTTCACTAAAAGCACTAAGGGAAGGTTCATTAATTATGTCACGCAGTAGGGGGGGAGGGGGGTTCGAGAAAACGTGACGATCCATACAAAAAAAAATTGAAGGTCCATACAAAAAACGTGACATGGGGGGGGGGGGTTACAAAAAGTCAATTTTTGCGTGACGTAATTAATGAACGTTCCCTAACTACTGCAGCCCAATAACACAAAACGAAATCCAGTGCATTGCAGCTTATTGTAATTGAAATTGTAGCAGAAGTATGCTCTTGTGACTTTTTCGCATTTATGGGGGGGGGGAAAGGTGTTTTAAAAAAAAAGAGGTATTTGGTATAATAGTGGGGGAAGGGTGGCGGGGAGGTTTTCGGTTTAGGTGGGCCGGGGGGTGGGGGGTGGGGGGGGGGTTTTTTTTTTAAAATTGTGGCCCTAATCTACAGCGTTATGTCTGGTTGGCATTGCGGAGTACAAACTATCATTAGAAAAACTCATCCTCTGGCGGTCTACATACATTGCCTTGCACACCGACTCCATTTTGCAGTTTCATGTGCTAAAGTGCTAAATTATTCAGCACACTTGAAGTTCTGCACGTATTCTTATCGCAGCCTGCAAATTCAAAACTATGTGGCCATCAAAGAAGCGCTTCAAGCCGAAAACGATGATTGTAAACACGAGGAATCAGTTCAAGGTATTGGTATAATTTTGGATAGCATAGCTCAAAATACATACAACGATAAACTGATTCATGATGCTAACTAAAAACTGATAATAATTCAGATGGGACTGACTTAACCTGGCAGTTTTTTTTTTTTTTTGTTTCTTTAATAGATAATCGACAATGTTGTAGAGCATCTGGAGAAGTGGTTCAACAACATGCCGTTTGCTGAGTCAGCTTGTTATCGCGTTTAGATAAGGCAAAAAGGTAGGAGTTTACAGACCATTATTCAGATGCTCTAAATATAAAACAACAAGACCTGCAAGCCGAAGCAACTGTCGTTCGAAATTTTTTGGGCCACAAAAAGTTATATATAACTTGGGAAACCTTGCGAGTGGATTTGAACGTTGATACTACACCCAATCTATATAGGTTACCACAGGTGTCAATTTCCATTCAAATAAGCTCAGCTAGATGCGATCGGAGCTTCACAGCTACGAGACGCATAAAAACATCACTGAGATGTACCATGACGTAGAATTGATTTTCAAATCTGGCAATTTTAAGCATTTGGAACGGAGTATCAACCGCCACAATTTTGAAGATATTTAAAATGCTTAATCCAAATCAATCCAAATTTTGATATAATTTTAAAATGTTCATTGACTCAATGTTGTTCTTTGAAGTTTTAGGATTTTTTAGATTAAACTTGACTCTATATAGATTCAGGTCTATTCTCCGCCTCGGAGACTAGAGTCCGTGTGAGTCCGTTTGAGTCCGTTCTCCATTTGATCTACATGGAATAATACGAGGTATATATTCACCACACTCGATTCTCTTAAGGCATCTCGACTCACCGAGGCGCATAATAGACCTAAATATTCGATCAAACCTGTTTTGATTCATAAATAAAAATAACCTGTCCCCAACTATTACGCTACTTTCGTCGCTCTTGTCAATATTCCTATAAACGAAAAAATCCTTTGGGCGGGCCCCCTCCAGGCCCCCCTAGACTAATTGTCTAGCTCCGCCAATGTGGTCACCTTGGGGTACATAGCCGATGCATACAAAGATCCCGTTGATTTTGGCGATCACGAACCCTTCGCATGAACTGGACACTATTTCCTGGATCGGAAATCTGCCCATTACTTGTATCGCAGCCATCACCGCTCTATCTGCTACCCAGTTTCCGTTATCGGGAGGAACGCAATACGGTTCCGCAATAATTGCGACGTCATACTTTGTTTCTGTTGTTGACTGCCACAACAGTTGCTGTGATATGTCGCAATGATTGAGGTTTATTTGGGTTACCTCTGTTACTGCCGACCTGCTGTCGCTTTTTTATATACAGGGCACCGGTAATGTGGTCGTTTCCGTCTTCCTTTTTGCAAAGCATGCATCTCGGTTGCTTTGTGCAGTCTCTTGCAAAGTGACCCTTCTCCCCGCATTTCCTGCACAGATCAGATCTGTAAGGACCTTTGCAAATCCTCGCCTGGTGACCAAATCCCGTGCACTTAAGCCATCTCTCCAATTCCTTTGGAACTCGAGGGACGACTCTCAGTGAGCAAACCGACCACCCAACTTTTAGTCGACCCGACTCCAACAGCTTGTTGGTTGCAGCTGTCGGCAGACGTATCGCCGCCGTCTATGTGCCACCGTACGCCTTTCTCAACCGGATTGTCATTGGTGCATCTCCAAGATCACAGTGCCCTTTCAACGCCCTCCTCAGTCTTCTGTTATGATCTCGTCAAGATCCTTGCACTCGATCACAGTCTCCTGTGTGAGAGCTCTAACTATCGCCTGCTCACCAAGAGACTTTTCGACGAGCGTCTTGAAGGCTGTGCTCTTGATGGCAAGATCCTTCTTCAACTCGAAGAGCATCTCACCTATCTGTGTGCGCCTGTAAAAACCACCTTCTTCCCTAGGTCCATCAACTCCGGATCAGCTCTCACTTTTCGGAGGAGTTCAGCGTACGTCGTTCCACTTTTTACTTCAATAATTAGAGCGTCACCCTTACTTTGCTCCCGACGAGGCCCAGGCATCTGCTTCTTCTTCTCTCCTGACGTTTTCACTTGCTGCTGATTTTTCTTCTTTTTGTCTTTCTGGTTGCCAACAGAGCCCCATTCACTGCCTTCGCCTTTCTCCTCGTCGTTTTGAGCTTTTTCAGCTCCTCCTCATCTCCTGGAGTGTCCCTTTACCTTTTCTCCGAGCGTGGATTCTGGGATTCCTTCGGCGTCTTCAGTGCATCAACCGTTGCCTTTTCCGTAGCCTTTTGGCTGTCCCGAAACAACTTTTCGGCAGTATCTGCTCTCATCCTCAGTGCGTCCTATTCGCGTTCGGCTGCAATCACGGCCGTCACCATCTCTTTGATTTCTTTGTGGACGTTGTGCCTGTCCTTTACATAAACATAGAGTTCGTCTATCCGGTTTCTGACTACCTCTATCACGTCTTTCTTTGGGCTTCAAATGGTGAGTTGACAACTTCGAAGGAGGGTGCAACCGACCTCCGGTCCTCACAAGTTCCTACCTCACGCCTCCACGAGTCATATGATCACAAAAGACTGCCAGCTGAAACATGGAGACGCTGGTTGGCGTAGCCTGGGCAATGTTGTCAATCTGACAATAGCGAAGTGAGGGGGTGCGACTGAAGATCGTGTACCTTTAAATCATATTGTATATTTTCCATTCTCATTTTAATAATAATTTCAGCACGCTTTAGAATCGTCTTTGCATTCCAAAACCATGTAAGACCCTGGAGCAACATGACAAGCATAAAAGGCTCAATTTAATTTTCATGAAATTATAAAATACGAAAAAAAAAATATTTTCACAAAATTCATAAAAGACTGGCATATGCCTCTAAGCAGTAAAGGATTATATTTAAATATTTTGTTAGGTGGTATTATTATTAAATAAGCCATTTATTTCAGATATCATCAAACTGGACTCTTCGATTACTCCAATTGCTATCTTTGAAATGTTACTAGAACAGTATGAAGAAAAATATTACAACATGTCTTATAAAATAATATTTTTTATTGAAATTTCATCTTTGATTTTTGGAATGATCTATACTGTTTTAGCATTTCCAGGACTAGGAGGATATTAATAAATATCTAATTTTTATTTATTTTTCAGTAACAATCCATTAGATGTCAGAAGGTGGCAACGAAGTCGGTGATAGGCTTTTGCAATTACTATTGAATGTATTTTTCATTACCGTTTTGCAAATGAACATTATACCAAATTCGAGCGGATATGATTCATACAGCGTTGTATTCATTTAGCTTGTGCCTGATTTCACAGTTCAATCCTTGTCATCACTTTATCATTACTCACAATATTATTATATTTGATAATTGTGGTTTTATTGATTTTACTTCATAGATGAGGTTATAAAATCAGTATCAAGCAGCAAATAGTGACCAGTAAATATGAGTAAACTAAAATTATTAAATTTCAATAGATGTAACAAACTTTTTCAGGATACCTCAAACCGAGATTTTAGTGAATTGCTGCTATTACTTTACTATCACTACACTTACTATCACTGAATTGATAGTGAATTGCTGCAATCACTTTACTATCACTACACTTACTGTCACTTTAAATTTCAAATTACGAGGATTTAATAATGCAACAAGAGGTAGGTTGGGTTTTCGGTAAGTGAACGGTTGGAAGCGCATTGACTTAATGTAGCTGCTCTTTACATAGTCAAGTAATGTAATTTGCATAGTGTAAAATTCCATGTAAATTACTCAAGTTGAAATTTATATATATAGCAATTGGTTCTTTCATGATGTCTTTCAAAATGAGAAGAGTGAGACCTTGTTAAAACCAGCACAGTATATGCAGTTAAGCTCTTGATGCATTCATATTGGATCAGTCTATAAAAGCAAATTAGTCCTATATGAATAACATGCAGCGGAAGATGCGTTGGAAAGTAGTATCCCTTGATTTTATCACGCAACATAGAGACTGATATGCTTTTATGGTAAGTTATTTGAAATGTAATTTTTTGGTAAGATCCTTCCTCATTTTATTGCCCACAACTATATTATTAGGAACAGTAGAAATTTGCAACATCCCAGTACATTTATTAGTGCAAATAAAAACAATTAAAATGTGTTAATTGAATCTAAAGTTCAGTATAGCCGTGGAATTTTCTTTTTGTCTTTTTTTTTATTTATTTTTTATTTTATAAGTCATTTATGCTAAAAATTTCCACTGTTCCTTTAACAACTATATAACGGGGATTGCCCAAGGGGGTAGCCTAAGGCAGTCGAAGGATTTGTTGACTGGACAAGGGTTCGTGGAGTCGCCAGTCCCTTGTCATGCGAAGACACGCGGCCTTCTGGCCGTAGTCTTCCGAAGGTCCTCACTGAGATCGGCTGACCCTGCTACAAGAAGCCATCACGTAGGCTATTCTCTCAGAACAACCTGCGGAGAATAGTCCTGCAGCCATAGGTAATCCTTGCACTGATGGTGGGTTCTTATCACACATCACATCACATCATCACCTCTATCACGTCTTTCTTTCCAACACTGTCCCCTCGAGTTGTGCTACGGTGTGAACAGCTGGGTCAGGAACCCCTGTGACTTGATACTGCTGGTACTTGCAGTGGCCTCCAGTAGCTTTCCGCTTCTTGCGAACACTATCGCACCTACGTCTCTGTTGTGTGGCGTTTTGCCATCGTCGTTTGATTTTTGTTTGTTTTTTTCTTTTTCATCTTTTTTGTTTTTTCCTCCGTTGTCCTCCATTTTCTTGGGTCCCCCCTCCAAACCGCCATCTCCACACGTTGTAGATAGTCGCCTATCGTGATCCCATGGTTATCTTTGAAACAGGGAGGCCATGCTAGGGTTGACACGGTCCTTCATGGGGACCGTGTTCAGAGCCGGATCGGCGTAAGTCAGGAATGTAACATCTGAGTCTCCTACCCACCACTTATGGTGACAAGCTTCTAACGTATCCGGAGGCCTGCCAAGGTTTTACTGGGACGGGGGCAGCCACACCATTAGCCCATTTGCCATTTCTGGAAGCTGTCACTCTTTCATACTGAGGAAGCAGAATAGCCCGACTACCAGCCCTGCGCGTCAAGTCCAATCCGTTGATCCATGTTGCATCCTTATTCTATGTTATAACCAGTATGCCGTAATTTAGGATCTCACTGGCTTTGATCCTAATGTGCCGGTTGGCACTCCTGAGTAAGCCGAGCTCCCAACACGTTAACTCTCAGAGGGGAGGGGGAAGGGGGGAGTGGGGGGGTGTTTTTCTGAAGACTGGCCCATTGGTGCCAGTCAATTGTATTACTTTTTGTGACATCGTTCAACTGTCGCCATTCAGCAACCAAACATGAAGCCAGTATGCTCACAGCTTTGTCGCACTGAACTCAGGTGGTCCCGTTGGTGGATCAGCCTTACTTCAACGGAGAATTTCCCTGTGAAAGAACTTCTCCTGAAGCCGACCGTAAGCCATTTAGCCCTCCAGCTTATAACGTTCTACTCAGATAGTCCCCGGTAGCGGATCTACCCTACTCGAACGAAGAGTTCCCCGGCGGTAGAAGATCTTCCGTAACTGATGCATTCCGGGTAGGTGCCGAGATCGGTCTTGCAATTCTGGGTGGATGGTAACTTTCAGTTCAGAGGTGCCCCGGGGACCATTGGCCGGTGCTTCTTCGCGATCTACTCAATCTAGTCCCCGGCGGTGGACCTAGTCTACTCCGACGGAGATCTTCCCCAACGGTGGAGATTTTCCCGAAACCGCTGCCTTATTTTCGATCGGTTAGGTGCCTAGGTCGATCCTATAATTCCAGTTGGACCTGTCTCTTCGTATCGCTTCGAACGAGACTATGACACCCGACGCGAAGTGTCTTGTCGGTCGCTTGTTTATTGTTCTCTCCATTTCCGCTGGAGAAACAACATTAACTTCACCACCGCTGCGCTCAACGCGTTCCATATGCTTTCTTCACTACACATTCTGTCAACGATGTTGTCCACATTAACGTCTTCACCACTGATAGACTTCATTTCTTTGCGCTCTGTACCAAAACGTGGAAACTTGAAAATGACATGTTCTGGCGTTTCCTCTACGTCACTGCACTCTGGGCAGAGCGGCGATCTGACATGTCCGAACCTGTGTAGGTACTTTTTGAAGCAGCCGTGACCTGACAGAAACGGAGTCATTTGAAAACTGACTTCTCCATGTGAATTGAAAAACTAGGAAAATTTCAATAAACATTTCACTTGATCACTTTTTCTAAAAAAATAAAAAACTGAAACACTTTTTTAAACTATCACTAGTAAACGCGAGCAAATTCCGTTAAATTACACTACAGATAGCTTATCTTTTTACAGATAGGCCTATTTCGGCTGCGACTTACAGACTTCTTCAGTGTCGAGTGCTCGACTGAAAGAGAACATCGCAGTAGGTCTAGTATTTATAGTAGATTTTTGTGTACCTAAAATGTGTGTGGTGTTTTCGTTCGATATACCTAAGAGATGTGTCTGTTACGTAAACTTGTTATGTGTTTAGGTATCTTAAAAACTATAAATTCCTAACTTGATCGGTAGGTTGTCAATTGTTGTTGTGTCGTGTAGTGTGTAGGGGAGGAGGGTTCTTAAAACTATTATATGGGTTCCTACCGTATGGTAGTTCGTCGTTTTTATTATCTTAAAATCTTAAAAATCCTACTTGATCGGAAGGTAAGTCAATTGTTGTGTCGTGTGTGTCTTCTTGGGCTGCAGGACAGGACCTACAGATTGAGAAGAAAATTTCAATCGCGAACCATGTTCCCCCTTCGTAAAAAAAACTTAAACCCGTCCTTTTCAGGTCGTCCAAATCAATTTTCCAACTAAAAAGTATGTTTGATTGAAATTTCTTTTGAGTTGTTCGGCATTTTCGTTACCACGCACCAGCTGAACATGGCGTTGCTTGAAAAGCCGCGTCCCGGAGAAAATGGTCAAATTTTTTATTAGTATCCATATATAAATCTCTATTCGCCATGTTAACACTAGCAAGCACGTTGGACATTCAATAAACGAAATATTAACAGTTAATTTGAGCCGAACTGCAACACGGCAGACCGACTATGTGTACAAATATTCACATATTCTGTGTAGGGGGTAGGTTAGGTTCGTTGTAGTTCCTAGTTGTACATAGGTACATAGTGGATTAGTTGCAGATAATAGATTAGGTTAAATACAGGTAGTTATCAAATGGGAGCTCTTATTTTTCTGACCAATATTTACTAACTCTAATTGCTTTGCAGTTTCAGAAGCAAGTGTGTCCATACCTCAACTCTCTTTGGACGGGGTTTAAGGCCCTGACAAGGGCCGTTATCCTGTTGCCCGAGTTGAGAAGATGCGAATTTAACCTCCGAAAACCCTGTCGCTCTAATGAAAACTAGTGATTTCATTTCCACGCTTATGTCTGGCGTAACAACTGAGGCCCGTCCCCTTTTGTAAAATTTGATTCGCATTGCCTTCGTTGCTAACCACTTTTTGTCATGTAATGGCACCCGATGTCATTATATAAAAAGGGCCCGGCATGGCGAGCAGCTATCAGTGATACATATCAGCTCTAAGCTGCAGCACATTCTAACATATGTAACATAAGTCCTGGGAAAAATTCAAAAGCATGGTACTTGAAATCAAACAATCGGATTTTAAAATGCTCTTCAGGGTATTTTATTCTATTAATAA
Source organism: Aedes koreicus (assembly GCA_024533555.2). Taxonomy (NCBI): domain Eukaryota; kingdom Metazoa; phylum Arthropoda; class Insecta; order Diptera; family Culicidae; genus Aedes; species Aedes koreicus. The sequence goes on from JAHHFK020006021.1 coordinate 92,662, forward strand.
ATTGTTGAAAAATATATTTATAGTACGCTCAATGGACTATTATCTTCGAATTTACGCAGTGTACGGCGAACATGTTGAATCAGGTTCTGGACGGTGTCTATGTCTATTTCTTTCATCTTCCGCTTGATTCGATTAACCAATTGTTGCTCATTGTTAGCTTCCCAGCCATTGTCGTACACCATACGTTTGAGAACACTCCAAAAATTTTCAATTGGACGAGCCTGAGGCACGTTAGGTGGATTGTTCTTTTTCGGTACAAATGGTATGTTTTGCTCAGTTAGCCAATCTAATGTTTTTTTCGCGTAATGACAGCTTGCAAGATCCGGCTTAAACATGATTTCGTCATCAGCGTGATATTTATTGATGAATTGATTCAATTTCTGCAAGCATTGGCTGATATACACGTCAGAATTGACAGCTTTGGCCTTGTTTGGGCGTATCAAAGGCGCCGAGATACCCTTCGATGACATGGCTGCCCACACTAACACCTTTGGCTCATATTTCGATTTGCTGGCATATTTAACATCGTCTGGTGTTGTTTTAATGTTTGCAGTATAGAAACCATCGTTGCCACTCAATTCATGGTGCGAAAACGTGAAGTAAGATTTATCATCCAAAATTATGCACTTTCCATTTGCAAAATGCTCGCGACGAAGTGCACGGCAGCATTTTGGTATTTTTTCGAGTTGTTGCTGTGTATATTTTGGTGCACGCTGACGTTTCCGATAGATTACGTTATGTTTTCTCAAAATCCGATGGACTGTCATGTTTGAAACCTGAAATTTTCGTGCTAATTTGCGTGTTGATTGACCAACCTTGTTTTAAGCGCTTGACAGCAGTTTTTTCGTTGTTCTGTTACTCAATTTTGTTGGGCGACCACTTTTATTTTTATTTTCCGGTTCTTTACCATCACGACAATCTTTCAAAACACGGTATATTGTTGATTTTGATATTGGCTCGTCTTTGAACACGCTCAAAATTTCACTTGTACTAAGCCGTCCAAAAAGGTTGGCGACTTGTGCTCGTAAATCCAGCTTGTACGACATTTTTAATGGAAACTACTGCGCAATTTGAGTTTGACAGTTCAGTAGGAACACAGATGAACGTGACAAGTACATTGGTTGACATCTGTGTGTTTGTTAATGCTGTCAAATAAACGCCTGAAAGTATTCCCAGGACTTATGTTACACATGTTACCACCAAGCAGCAGGAGTGTGATAATAAGAAGATTACAATCATCCCACGTCACTTGCAGCTAGCTATCCGCAACGACGACAAGCTGAACAAACTTTTCTCTCATGTGACTTTCACATAGTGGTGTTCTGCCAAACGTTCTGTAGCCCAAGAAGACTTAGAAGAAAATTTCAATTGCGAACCATGTTCCCTCCGTAAACAACTAAAATCCGTCCTTTTCAGGACGATCAAATCGATTGACCGACCAAAGAGTATGTTTGAATGAAATTTCTCTTGAGTTTATCGAAATTTTCATTACCACGCACCGGTTCAGCATGCCGGTGCTTAAAAAGCCGCGTCCCGGAGAAAATTGTCAAATCAATCGCCTACGTCATCTTCGTGGTCAAGTGGTTAGCAGCGTCACTCGTCGTTGAGGGGAATTCAGGTAAAACTGACCTCTTTCTAAGGTCAAATCAAAGCAGTATCATCTTCATTCGAATCTGCGGATAGTTTTACAAAAGTACAGTGCAAATGGGGATAATAGTGATGGGTCCAATTCTCAAAACCGTATGTTGTATAAGTTTTCTCAAGTATGAGGGAAATTCGGGTAAAATGAACCACTTTCGAAGGTCAAAGCAAAGCAGTATCTTCTTCATTCGATTCTGCGGATAATTTCACATGAGTACAGTGCAAATGAGGATAATAGTGATGGGTCCAATACTCAAAACCCTATGTTATTAAAGTTTTCTCAAGTATGAGGGAAATTCGGGTAAAATGGACCACTTCCAGAGGTCAAATCAAAGCAATGTCATCTTCATTCGATTCTCCGGATAATTTTACATAAGTACAGTGCAAATGAAGGTTATATTGGTGACATCAATGTATAAAACTAAATGACATATGAGTTTGAGGTTTTAATCATGGGGAGAATCGGGCAAAATGGACAACTTCCCGTATCGTGCGGTGGCTGAAACCATCTCCAATCGATTTCTCGTGAACTAGAAATTTACACTAGAAATGCTCATCCTAAGGGACTGAAACTAGTGGCCATAAAAGATCCGTTTTTTGGCTCGTTTTTGCCCACCGTGCAATGGGAGACTTTCTTGCGCATGCTCTTCATTAGGCCATATGAATAAAAACGAGTAATTACTCACAAGCTAACCAGTTTGAGTAAAGTAAACTGTTTGAGCATTTGCTCAAATTCGTATGAATAAAGTTGTACTTTACTCGGAGTAAGTTCGAATTTCGAACTTAGCATTTGCTCTGTCAAAAAAAAAATTCTTGTTTTTCTTGGGTAGAAAAAAGCATTGTTGGTACACACAAAAAAAATGTCTGAAATATCAATACGGGAAGATGTCTGACGATTCCTTCAGCGAGGAGTATCTGGAGGATGAACTGAATCACAGCAAGTCTATTCTATTTACCAATATTACAAACGGGCTAATTATATCTTATTTTCTTTCTTTTCATGTGAGGATAGTGAAAATGGGAATCAGAATCCAACAGGCAGCAAAACTACCGGCAAAAAAACTGCTGAGGGGGCGGGGTTTTTGGGATTTTTGGGGGCCTTTTGAAAAAACTCTCCGGGGAAAATCTCACACCCGCCGGGAAAGAAGAAAAAAACATGTCGTTTCAGCAGGTGACGAAAAAAATAAACAACAAGAGGCATAAAGTCAAAATAAAATTGGTCGGAAGCAGACAGACAACCGACAAATAATTTTTACGGAATGGAAAAAAAGGTTTTTTTTTTCGTTGGAGGGGTGGTTTTTTTTAAAAGCGCTGGAAATTAACTAATTTAGGGATATTTTTTTAATTTTAATTTTTTTTTCGGTTGTGATTTTAAACAATTTGGTGTGTGTTTTGGTGTGAATTAAACAAAGCAAATACATCGCTTCACCACAAAAATTATTTTTTTTTTTGGCTTTGGGTTCATCAACAACAATACATCCTCTTCCGTTTATATGATAACTAGCTGAACCCGGTGCGTGCGCTGCTACGCTTGCAACTAAATGAAGGAAAATTTAATATAACTTGCACGTTTATGGTTTTTTTTTTTCTTGAATATGCAGTGGTTCAAACTTCTATCAATACATGCTTCTTACCCGAGAAATACTCTTTTTTTTTTTAATTAACCTTGATAATTCTCATTTCTGGTAGAAATTTGTGTTTCATTTGTATGGGAGCCCTCCCTTCCAGAAGGGGGTGGTTTCTCAAACCACCATACAATCATTGCCTTCAAAACCCCCCACATGCCAAATTTGGTTCCATTTGCTTGATTAGTTCTCGAACCATCACATTGGGCTCATCGATTATAATAAAAATTTGAGTTTCATTTGTTTGAAGCCCCTCCCCCCTTCTTCAGAAAGGGGAGGGGTCTTGAACTACCATAGAAACATTCTTGCCTTCAAAACCCCCCACATGCCAAATTTGATTCAATTTGCTTGATTAGTTCTCGGGTTATGATGAAATTTGTGTCTCATTTGTATGAGAGCGCCCCTTCCTGAGAGAGAAGGGGTCTCAAACAATCATAAGAACCTTCCCCAGCCCCAAAAACCCCTTCATATAAATTTTCACGTTGGTCGGTTCAGAACTTTCCGAGTCTATAAGGGTCTGACAGACAGACAGACAGAAATTCATTTTTATGTATATAGAAATCTAGCCTCCAAAAACCCCCATATGCTAAAAGTGGTTTTATTTACTTGATTAGTTCTCGAGCTATGCAGAAATTTGCTTTTTATCTGTATGAGAGCCCTCCCCTCCTTCAAAATGGGGGGGGGGGTATTGAACTGCCATAGAAACATTTCTTGCCTCCAAAAACCTCAACATGCCAAATGCAAAATTTGGTTTCATTTGCTTCATTGGCTCTCGAGCTATGCTAAAAATTATGTTTCATTTTTATGGGAGTCTCCGCTTACAGAAGGCGGAGGGGTCTCAAACCACATTAGAAACATTTATTTCTCTCAAAAACCTCCACATGCCAAATTTGGTTCCATTTGCTTTAATTTTTATCGAGTTATGCAGAAATTCGTGTTTCATTTGTATGAGAGACCCCTCTTTCAGTGAGCGGAGGAGTCTCATACCACAATAGAATCATTTTTTGCCTTCGAAAACCTCCACATGGCAAATTGGCTCGAGTCAACTTAGAAACATTTCTTGCCTTCAAAAACCTACACCTGCCAAATGTGGTTCCATTTACCTGATTAGTTCTCGAGCTATGCAGAAATTTGTGTTGGATTTGTTTGGAAACTCCCCTCCCTCCCCCTTCCAGATGGCGAAGGAGTCTCAAACTTCCATAGAAACATTTCTCTCCTCCAAAAACCTCCACATGTCAAATTTGGTTCCATATGCTTGTTTAGTTCTCGAATTATGCACATATTTGTATTTCATTAGTATGAGAACCCCCTCTCTCAGAGGGGGGAGGGGTCTTAAGTTACCTTAGAAACATTTCTTGCCTTCAAACACCTCTACCTGCCAAATTTGGTTCGATTTACTTGATTAGTTCTCGAGTTATGCAGAAACTTGTGTTTCATTTGTATGGGAGCCCCCCCCCCCCCTACCAGAGAGAGAGAGGAGGGGTATCGAAGCACCGTAGAAACATTTATTGCCGTAAAAATCCCCGCAAGCCAAATTTGGTTCCATTTGCTTTATTAGATCTAGAGTTATGAAGAAATTTCAGTTTCATTTGTATGACAGCACCCCTTCAAGGAAAGGGCAGGGGTCTCAAACCACCATAGAAACATTTTTCGCCACCAGAACACCCCGCATGCCAAATTTGGTTCCATTTGCTTGATTAGTTCTTGAGATATACAGAAACTTCTGTTTCATTTGTATGGGAGCCTCCCTTTCTAGAGAGGGGAGGGGTCTCAAACTACCATAGAAACATTTTTTGCCTCCAAAAACTTCCGCATGCTAAATTTGGATTCCATTGCTTGATCAGTTGTCGAGTTATGCAGAAATATGTGTTTCATTTGTATGGGAGCCCCCCCTTTTAGAGGAGGGAGGGGTTTTTTACTATCTTAAGAACCTTCCCCGACCCCAAAAACCCCTGCATACAAATTTTCACGCCGATCGGTTCAGTAGTCTCCGAGCCTATTAGGGTCAGACAGACAGACAGACAGACAGACAGACAGACAGACAGACAGACAGACAGACAGACAGACAGACAGACAGACAGACAGACAGACAGACAGACAGACAGACAGACAGACAGACAGACAGACAGACAGACAGACAGACAGACAGACAGACAGACAGACAGACAGACAGACAGACAGACAGACAGACAGACAGACAGACAGACAGACAGACAGACAGACAGACAGACAGACAGACAGACAGACAGACAGACAGACAGACAGACAGACAGACAGACAGACAGACAGACAGACAGACAGACAGACAGACAGACAGACAGACAGACAGACAGACAGACAGACAGACAGACAGACAGACAGACAGACAGACAGACAGACAGACAGACAGACAGACAGACAGACAGACAGACAGACAGACAGACAGACAGACAGACAGACAGACAGGACAGGCAGACAGACAGACAGACAGACAGACAGACAGACAGACAGACAGACAGACATACAGAAATCCATTTTTATATATATAGATGCTCCTCCTCGGGTTTCAGAAACATCTTCTAAAAATGTTTGTGCAATCACATTTTCTCGAAAAAAAAAACCGGTAGAGTTGCTTGAAGTTATTATCGTCTCCTTCTCGTCATGTTTTATAAACATTCACTGAACGATCAAAGCTTCGATAAACACTGTTTACGTCAACTACCATTGGAAATGATAAATTTACAAAACCGCCCACGCACATTTTATGTTGTTCCTTCCACGCAACACACGATTCTTTTAGTTCGATTTCAACTGAGTATGCTGTACAGGTGACTCCAAATTTTGTGAGCATATACTCAGATTATTCTTTTTATTCATATGGATTTGGATGTTCGAAAAGTAAATACTCAAATTCTTGCATTTGTCATATCGACGTGAGTAAATGCTCAAGTAAATGGTTTGACGTACGCATTTGAGCAAAGTAAAAGCTTTAACTCACTTTATTGAGAAATCCACGTAAAGCTAAAGTGAGGTTAAGCATCGTAGTATCTAAAACTTAAATTGATAATAACTTCCTAACTATGTTTCAAACTGTATGGAATTGGTCAGTATCGTTATTATCGTTGATTTTCTTATCTTTTTATCACCAATTACTTTGCTTAGACAGTTCGAAAAACCATTTTGAAAGAGCGCCATCTACGACGTTTAACCTCACTTTTGCGTTGCCTGGATTCTTCCATTCATAAAGCCTATTATGCGGTTTATCACGCTCAACCATTTTTTTTTAATTTTTTTGTTGTTTAGTTTTTTGCGTCTTTGGAAAAGTGGTGTTCGATTTTTTTTTTTTTCTTTTCCTCCCTCTGCTCCCCTCTCCCCCCCCCCTCTTTTTTTTTTTTTTTTTTTTTTTTTTTTAAAAATAAAATTTAATTTTTGTTTTTTTTTTTTTTTTGAAAGGGGAAAAAAAAATTCCTCATTAAATAATTATTTATTCATTTGCACCATCTTTCAATCCTTCTGTATTAATAATAAGCACCAAACAAAATATCAAATGCAACCGGTGACATCCTTGTTTTATCATCCATATCGGCAACAATATACTTTCTCAAATTCAACCATCGAAAATAATAAAACTACTAAGACCATCCAGAACTGAACGTTGTCATAAATTTTAAGATCAAAAAATGCTATCTTAAGTCTACTTCTTTGCCAAAATTGTTAAAATTGATAATAAATTTGACGCAACTAACAGTTTCTTTTAACCTCAGGGTAAAAATGAATTGCAGAACTTTGGGCTAGCTTTTATTATAATTGTTAGCGTCATAATCATTAACAAAGCTATGCAATTTAATGCTATCAGCAGTTTAATCACATCAAAAGTAGAAACGATATTGTTGTTTTCTACATAAGCCTGATACATTGCCGATTCCGGATTGAGGTTTCCAGCCACAGTCACGGCGACATCAAACCGACACGATACTTCAAACATCGCTACATACTGTCTAGATTATCACAAATTACTATTTTTTTGCATAATCATACCACAAAATAAATAATTAACATAATAATGGAATCAAAATGTATTCTAAATCACACTGTTAATAAAGTTACATTGAAAAAAGACTTTAAATTGTCTTCAATACTACCGAGCAACCCACGTTTATCATTTTTTAATTTTCATCAAAATTAGTAGTTCGCTATGTAGGCATAAAAAAAACTTCAGAAACGTCAATTTCTTCATTATTTGCTATCAGCATCCGATGGATTGCCACTTTACGGACAAAATAATAATTAATGCCTCGTGATGCATATCTCAGCAAAAGAAAATTAGCATCAGTTTTACTCTTAGTTTCAAATTCAACCATAAGTTTAAAAATGTAAACATACACAATTCTCCCAATTTCAAAATTGCTGTATAACAACTTCAGGATGTATTACAACTTGAAATGACATCCGTCACATTTACTTAGGCGTATTATCAGCATTTCCATATATAGGTAGGGTAACGGGATGTAATGTCAGCGTAGCTCCTTCATTCGGCCTATGTACCAAAAATGTCATTAACTCGCCGATAATCAACAAAATCATATTCCTATCAGGATGACCGATTTATTTCAAAGCAGTTGAGACATTATTAATCAATTAATAGTTGCTCACTTCCGCGTAATTTTCGATTTCCTCAACTTTTTAGACAATATGACTTCACTGGTTAAGCTGAACAGATTATCTACACGATCTTCGAATGATCTTAATTTGCAGAAATTGAACTTATAAACCGAATAATACAGCCAAGATGTACAGAAAATAGTCACACGTTATAAACTAACAGGTCACATAGGTAAAATAACAATGATTTAACAAGAAAACCATAGACCCAATGTTAGGAACATATTTTTTTCCACGTTCCCAACTATGGCCTGTTATATGGAAAGCGTAGTAAAAATGTTGTTATTGGTAAAATTTACAATAAAAATGTCTGAGTTTCGATTGAAAGTTTTTCATATGGGTCATCTTAACACAAACTAAAGGAACAAAATCTGTGTAGAGTGAATTATAATGTTTTGATTATCAAATTGTCGCTAAATCATATGTGAAAATCACTTAAGTGTTTCTTAGCAGTTTTAGTATAGTTTGATTTATGAAATTGTTTGTTGGGTAGAGCAAATACAGCTGGAAACGCATTGAATCAGAAAATCAGAAAAAAAATCGTACGAAGACAACATTTAATAACAAATCTGTCGAATGGGACGAACTTGCATCCATGAATAGACCCAATTTGGCGCTTATAGACCGACATTACATCCATATCCCTCGAAAGTTTCTGACTTTAAAAAATGAGTTGTGTAACTTTTCGTGATACATACTACCAAATGGCATATTGAACATATCTAAGCAAGTGTATAACTAGTTAAATATCGCTTCCAGCTCAAATACTTTACGAGTTATAGTAAAAAATGTAATCGATTGTTGCATATTAGGCTGAGTCAAGGGACACATACCCTATATATTTTTTTTTCTCTTTTGTTTTATAATATAAGAGAAAAAAAATTTTTTTATTTTTTTTTTTTTTTTTTTTTTTTTTTTTTTTTAAATCTTCGAAAAAATGTATTTTGGTTGTGTTAAATTTTTTTTTTTTTTTTAATTTTAATTTTTAAAATTTTTTTTTTTTTTTCCCTACTTAATTTTTTTAATTTTATTTTTTTTTTTTTTTTTTTTTTTTTTTTTTTTTTTTTTGTTGTTTTTTTTGTTGTTTTTTTGGGGTTTTTTGTTTTTTTTTTTGGGGGGGGGGGGGGGGGGGGGGGGGGGGGGGGTTTAGGTGGTTATTTTTTTTTTTAGTTGTTGGGTTATTAGTCTTTTATTCCTTCATTTTTTTTTTTTTTTTTTTTTTTTTTTTTATATTTTAAGTTTTTTTTTTTGGGGGGATGATTTGATGTTTGTATATTAATTTTTTTTTATCTGTCATTTTGAAGATTTAAAATACATCATCTAGAAACCATCAGTTTCTGACCTGCTGAAGAAGTTCGCTCAAATTTTGCCTTTATGTATTTTGCATTTGAATCGCGTGTACCGGAGAGCATGTCTTCATCAGCTCTCTCCCACAACTAGGCTTGTTGCCAGAATGTGATGTTGAACATTGAGTTAAATTTATTACATATTTAGATAATCTGAAATCGCTATTTATTTCATGTTTCTTCCAGTCATTGGAGGTTGATCTATGCTTATGATTATATTGTCCATCATCTGGCACTATCATTTGCAATAAAAAATATGTTTCGGAGCTGTCCAATAGTACCCAACGAAAAATAATGCTTCGCTGTTAAGCGGCAGCTATGGCATCACTGTTGCTTTTGAGAGAGCCCATGTTTCCTCTCTTCTTTGTTAACCATGGATATAGCACACCGGTAATGTAACGTAAAGCCTGCTGTCTCTTGCATTTGTTTGTTTTTAAACGAAGCATCCCGTTTGTCGTCACAGTCGCTTTGGCTAACATTTGCGTGAGAGTAAATGAAATAAGAAATACACATTGCCAATCTAAAGATCAATGACAAATCAAAAGTTTGGTCGTGTACGCCTGTCTCATAACCTGCTAGTAGACGAGTTTGTGGTCGTAGCAATCGACATCTTTTGGTTGATTGTTTTCGAGAGCGGATGGGTAAAACGAAGGAGCGGGTTGAGGAAATTGATGTTTGCAGCAAATCGTCAACTGGCCTATTTCATTTCGCCTTCGCACACATGCACAGAATCGCACTCATACAATATTGTTAGTTTATGTAGAGATTGAGGAGCTGAAGAAAACATTTTTTTAATCGGAAAGCAATTCGCATGCGTTTAAGAAGTCCCTGCTATTGGGAACTTTATTCCATGGCTATGAAATTTTCTGAGCCTAATGCTCGTTGCTGAAGGAATGTTCCGATAGACCAGACGTAAGCAGAGGGATTATTGTCTAAATATTGGCAGTTCTAATTATAGATTACATACAGCTTCATCAAATGTCTTAGGGGCTGACTAAACTGCTTAAAACCCGTCCCGTACCCTACATAAAATTAGCTTCATTTAAAAAAATCTACCATCCAATTTGACATTGCCCAAGATGCCACATTTCAATTACACAGTTTTAAAAAAACATGTAATTTTCGCGTTTCTAATGCACATACAGGGAACGCTAGATTTGGCAGAAAATTAATGGGATATTTCATGTACATTTAAGCCAGATAACGCCTTAATCTAGTCTGTTGTATGAAAGATTTTAAACATTGTTGTATGGCACAAGAAAGATTGCAAACAATTTCGTTGTTTACGCTTCCTTTGGCTTGAAATTAAACGAGGAGAAATTTGCCGCGCTTGTTAAAATTCATTATTTTTTTCTGTGTAGTCAATTAGTATCGGAAAGCCTTAAATTTATATATTGCCTCAAATTCAATATTATGATTATCTTCCAAAATACTGTCATTATCACAATCATGACATTCAAATTAAGCAACAATCTCACTCCCAACATTAACATAATTTCCATTTTGTATAAATCTATCATCATGGATCTAATTTATAAATACTCATCAATTTCAAAACTTCGATCAACTTAGCAACGGAACAAACAAAGCCATCACAATTCACAGAATACTTGTGCTTATTCTCATCATTAACAGTTACTCTTATAAATTTCAATTACTGACTTTTAATAGATAAAAAAATTAAGACTACATTAGCCATTTAACAACAAGGCCACTTTATATTTCAGAATAGGTTTAACTATCGTTGTATTGTCGTAAACTTCTTCAATTCAGCGAATGTTTTCAATTTTAACATTGGAATCTTCATTTTTAAATTTGACCGATCATTTCGTTCTTAATTATCAAGTTTACCATACATGAAAACAAACACATTTATTTTTCATAATCTTCATGTTTTCACATATAAACAGATTGCTCTTTAAAACACAAATGAAGTTTATGTACGTCATGAATACTATGTGTGCTAACAATGAATATCATTTGTGGATCACAATGCAAAACTTCTTGTGTGTGTCACACATAGAAATAATCATTGCTTTTTTTTAAATCAGTGGAACTGATTCACCTGATAATGCAGTTGGTATTATTTTTTGGCCTATTATTTATGACCTATTATTTATGGCCTATTATGCGGTTTATCACGCTCAACCATTTTTACTCAAATCATATGTAGTATTAGATATAACTGCGCATCTCTCGAAAAGTAGTGCTACCGAATATTTTAATTATCATTGTTCCATACCAACTCTAGCTACCACATTCCCCCCCTCCTCCACTCTTATGAATATTCGAACTTATTTATTTAAAAATAAAAATTAAACTTTTGAAGCATTTTTCTCTTTTTGCAATGGCAATACAAGTTAAAAATTCCTCATTAAATAATTATTCATTTGCACCATCTTTCAATCCTTCTGTATTAATAATAAGCACCAAACAAAATATCAAATGCAACCGGCGACATCCTTGTTTTATCATCCATATCGGCAACAATATACTTTCTCAAATTCAACCATCGAAAATAATAAAACTACTAAGACCATCCAGAACTGAACGTTGTCATAAATTTTAAGATCAAAAAATGCTATCTTAAGTCACTTCTTTCCCAAAATTGTTAAAATTGATAATAAATTTGACACAACTAACAGTTTCTTATAACCTCAGGGTACAAATGAATTGCAGAACTTTGGGCTAGCTATTATTATAATTGTTAGCGTCATAATCATTAACAAAGCTATGCAATTTAATGCTATCAGCAGTTTAATCACATCAAAAGTAGAAACGATATTGTTGTTTTCTACATAAGCCTGATACATTGCCGATTCCGGATTGAGGTTTCCAGCCACAGTCACGGCGACATCAAACCGACACGATACTTCAAACATCGCTACATACTGTCTAGATCATCACAAATTACTATTTTTTTGCATAATCATACCACAAAATAAATAATTAACATAATAATGGAATCAAAATGTATTCTAAATCACACTGTTAATAAAGTTACATTGAAAAAAGACTTTAAATTGTCTTCAATACTACCGAGCAACCCACGTTTATCATTTTTTAATTTTCATCAAAATTAGTAGTTGCCTTTCAAGGCATAAAAAAAACTTCAGAAACGTCAATTTCTTCATTATTTGCTATCAGCATCCGATGGATTGCCACTTTACGGACAAAATAATAATTAATGCCTCGTGATGCATATCTTAGCAAAAGAAAATTAGAATCAGTTTTACTCTTAGTTTCAAATTCAACCATAAGTTTAATAATGTAAACATACACAATTCTCCCAATTTCAAAATTGCTGTATAACAACTTCAGGATGTATTACAACTTGAAATGACATCCGTCACATTTACTTAGTTGTATTATCAGCATTTCCATATATATATATATATATATATATATATATATATATATATATATATATATATATATATATATATATATATATATATTTTTTTTTTTTTACTATCTTATTTCTAATATATAAGTGAAAAAAAACTTTTAATATTATGACTTTTCATAGTTTTTGTTTAATTTAAAACTTCACGAATAAGTCAATTAGCTGTGTGATAAATTAATGTTGAATTTAAATTTAAACTTGAAAATATCACTTACTTTCGACCACATACGTATTTCCATTATGAAACTTTCTGCTTTCTTTTTTTTTTTTTTTTTTTTTTATTTGGTCATACTGTTGGTTATACCCTTGGCGTATTGTCTTATTTTCAAATGTTGGTCGAGGCATACATAAAATTAGCTTCATTTAAAAAAATCTACCATCCAATTTGACATTGCCCAAGATGCCACATTTCAATTACACAGTTTTAAAAAAACATGTAATTTTCGCGTTTCTAATGCACATACAGGGAACGCTAGATTTGGCAGAAATTAATGGGATATTTCATGTACATTTAAGCCAGATAACGCCTTAATCTAGTCTGTTGTATGAAAGATTTTAAACATTGTTGTATGGCGCAAGAAAGATTGCAAACAATTTCGTTGTTTACGCTTCCTTTGGCTTGAAATTAAACGAGGAGAAATTTGCCGCGCTTGTTAAAATTCATTATTTTTTTCTGTGTAGTCAATTAGTATCGGAAAGCCTTAAATTTATATATTGCCTCAAATTCAATATTATGATTATCTTCCAAAATACTGTCATTATCACAATCACGACATTCAAATTAAGCAACAATCTCACTCCCAACATTAACATAATTTCCATTTTGTATAAATCTATCATCATGGATCTAATTTATAAATACTCATCAATTTCAAAACTTCGATCAACTTAGCAACGGAACAAACAAAGCCATCACAATTCACAGAATACTTGTGCTTATTCTCATCAATAACAGTTACTCTTATAAATTTCAATTACTGACTTTTAATAGATAAAAAAAATAAGACTACATTAGCCATTTAACAACAAGGCCACTTTATATTTCAGAATAGGTTTAACTGTCGTTGTTTTGTCGTAAACTTCTTCAATTCAGCGAATGTTTTCAATTTTAACATTGGAATCTTCATTTTTAAATTTGATCGATCATTTCGTTCTTAATTATCAAGTTTACCATACATGAAAACAAACATATTTATTTTTCATAATCTTCATGTTTTCACATATAAACAGATTGCTCTTTAAAACACAAATGAAGTTTATGTACGTCATGAATACTATGTGTGCTAACAATGAATATCATTTGTTGATCACAATGCAAAACTTCTTGTGTGTGTCACACATAGAAATAATCATTGCTTTTTTTAAATCAGTGGAACTGATTCACCTGATAATGCAGTTGGTATTTTTTTTTTCTACATCCAATTCAATTCAACATCACAAAATTATTGACAACCATTTTTATTTGTCGTTATCGTCCCAACTACTCCCATGTTTTTTACCACACACGTGACTTGTCGATCACGAATTCTTGCGATCTCAATTATTTTTATTATTTTTCAATAGCACGGTATTTCTTACACAGTAACCATTTGCCGGGCGTCTTTTAACAAATTATTTTACCAATCCTATTGGGGAGGCTTGTAGTGACACTATCAAGTATTTTTTTTTCTCTTTCTCTCTTTTTTTTCATTCTATTTTTTTTTAGTCCTTCGGCCTACTCCACTGCCCATCCTGTCAAGGAGCCTACCGGCGACATGTTTGTTAATCAATTTTCCATCCACCGCCCTTCCGTCGGGGATTTCTTTCTAGTGCCTCCACGAGCGCTTTTTTCGACCACTCCTGTCTCTCCTCAATCCGTTCTTCTTTTAAGTTTAAACTTACCAAAGGAATCTACCGTCTGCGCCATTGTCGTAACTGGACCGAGGTTTCCAGCCTCAGTCACAGTGACACGATACTGCTCTTTCATGCTGCCAAAACTATTGCTGCTGGTTCGCCTACCACCTATGACCGTCCGTTGTCTCCAAAATCCGTCACAAGAATGTCTCAACGAGTGCAAGCAGGTTATATTTATACCATGCGTGAATCGTTATTTGCGCTGCGTTGCTAGAGCAACCAATTGGAAGACTTTCTTGCGCATGCTCTCCATTATGCGGTTCATCACGCTCAACCATTTTTACTCAAATGATATGTAGTAGTAGATTTAACTGCGCATCTCTCGAAAAGTAGTGCTACCGAATATTTTAATTATCATTGTTCCATACCAACTCTAGCTACCACATCCTAGTGCACTGTATGTTTCTTATCGACGAACTCGCGGAGAACATCCGCCAGGGTCTTCACAGCTTCCACCTTCGATTGCTTTGGAAGTAAATTCCAGACGCTTTGAAACTGCTGTTGCTGTTGCTTCTCTCTCTGCTCTTGCTCACTTTACTGCTGATTATGCAGCTCCTGTGCATGCTCCAGCTGCTCACGCAGGTCTTGTTCTCGGTTCTGCTGCTCCAGCTGCTTTTGTTACATCTGTTCTCTTTGCCTCGTCAGTGACCTCGGCATACCGCGATTTGCGAACGGATTAGGCGCACCCCTTCCATTGGTGTTGTTTGAATTGCTTTTTTCCATGCTTTAGGGTCCCCCCTCCGAGCCGTTATCTCCACCCATCGTAAGTAGTCGTCTTTGTGATCCCATGGTTGTCTTTGCGAGCAGGGAGGCCATATTAGGGTTGACACGGTCCTACATGGGGTACCGTGTTCAGAGCCAGATCAACGCTAGTCAGAAATTTTCAACTAAGCCTACTTTCACCTGCTAAGGTGTCGAGTTTTGAACCGGGGATGGGAACGTATGGGAATGCAAGATATGGCAGAACCTTATGGGATATTAATGGGATTAATGAGATATAATACACATGCAATGAATTTAACATCCCATTAATTTCTGCCTAGTCCTAGCCTAGCATTCCCTTTATGCATTAGATAAAGAAGATAATTAAATGTTTCCTACAAACTGTGTGAGTTAAATTCCAACGCAAAGTTTGTGTATAAATGGCTAGTGTTTGTTTGGTTTCTCTGAACCTTTCCAGGATTATAATTTTCTACAGAGAAAAAAAATTAGAGGTGAGCTATATCTGGGATACAACCGCCAGGTTCACGTAGGACCGCGTTGGTGTATAGTAATAATGGTATCATCTTATTTATACATAGCATAACACATATTGTTGGTAAATATTAAAATGTTTTTATTATTTTGCTTGACCCGTCCCTTCTCATGAAATTTTTTTACAAACCGAGCCATTGCTCTTTCAGTTCAGTTTAATGAAAAAATTCCAGTTCGCGTTTAATGAAATATCTCTGTCGAATTTACCACTCTCGACTGAATGCCTCAAAAAATCCAAAATGTACTATTTTTGATAATATGCAAAGGTTGTTCAGGATAAATCACGAACATTTTACTTAAACACAAACTCTTTTATTGTAAAGTTCAATTGGTTATGATGGTTATGATAAATTAATTTATATTTTCGCTTTATTTGGCCAGCTGGACACGATAATGTGCTGTATTGAATCCAGATAGTAGTTTATTAAACTCCTCGTCCCTGTGAATGGCCGACGGCAAGGTACTTTCGATTATTCTATTAATCTAGCTGTCACAAACATCGTTTTGCACTGAGAGATGCCTGGTTCCGGTAAGGCTTCGGAAGCGGATGTCGCCCGCGTGGATTATCAATTTTTACGACCAATTGCTACGGCAATAGGTCGAGCGGGGAGACTTGCAAAACTTTGCAGCGCTTCCTTCTGGTTTGTAGATGAGCAAGCGCAGGCGATAATTTGCGAGCCAGACGTGCAATCACGAGAAAGCGGGTAAGATAAAGAAAAACCGAGAAAAAAAATTTCGTAAAAAGAGAGCGAAAAACACAACCGTACGCTCAATCGAACTTGAATATCCCAATGAAATCATTATGGTTTAAATCGTGTATTTTATACTGGTTCTAGTTTAGATATCATTGCAAACAAAGAAGAGAGGCACGAGAATGCTGTACGAAGCAAATTTCATAAGAGGGGACGGTCTTCAGTTATAAAACCAGACACCGGCAGCCAAGCAACATAACTATGCAGCTGAGGGGTGTGGTTATTGCTGTATTAATCATGGAATGAAACTTAATGAAATAAAAAGAAGCAGACAATTTGAACCATTTTTGCTTGTTTTTGAGGACCCGGAGAGGGAAAACACATTTTCAACCTGTTCATATTTAGATTTGTATGGGAGCAAAAGTAGGTCATTTTTAAGTAAACAATTGAACTAGTCATACTTATAGCACTTTATTGAAATTTTTATACAAATTATTTGTTAGTTTTTCTGATCACATGGTGTATAAATGTAAAACGAGAGTTATTAGCGTTCAAAAACCTTGCACTTTTGCGTAACACTCTCATTTTTTCAAAATTTTGAAATGACACCCGATATAGAAAAGAGAAACGTAGTCCTACGTTAATAATACATTTTAACAGGCGCGTAAAATTACCCCTCTTTTGAAATCAAGCCATCAAAGCAAACGCAAACAACGAAATTGTTTGCAGTCTTTCATACGCCATACAACGCCATACGTTTGCAGTCTTGCATATAACAGACTAGATTCAGGCGTTATTTGACTTAACTTTACATGAAATGTCCCATTAATTTCTATCAAATCTGCATTCCCTTTCTGTGTTTCATTCAAACTGTGTATCGCTGAGGGTCTCTATCTCAATGTTCCTAGTTCTTGGAGGACAGCTCAAAATAATCCGAAGGATGTTGTTCTAAATTACCTGGAGTTTTCGATGGTGGCAATTGACGCAACTCTCTCGCATTGGCAAACCGTACTCGAAGTGAAGAACGATTTGCTTATGAACTCTAAACTTGTTCTTGGTCGATATAGTGGACATTTTTTTGATCAGTGTATGTAGAGATCTTAAAAAAAATACTAAATTCAGTTGAAGTTTTGTGAACATGCGATCCGAAAAACAACTTGCTATCTAGTAACAGAGGTGAACTTTGACATTTCCTGGCGGAATGGGTCAAGGTGATTTTGAGTGAGTTAACAGAATCTTCGGGGTTTTAACTGCATTGATATAGATCTTCCAGTTATATAAATATTCGGACAGAACATTAAGACCCTCCTGCAGTTTCCCAGTCAGAGCACGAATCACTCGACACTTGTCAGGAATGGAAGTGTCGTCCGTAAACATCGACAAAATACCACACCCCGGCAGGGGAGGAATATCTAACGTAAATACAGTATGCAAAAAAAGTTTATCCACCCCCAGTGAAAAATAAGATTTCTTCAAAAAACCCACAAGAAAATTGAAACACGTTTAATTGTTGTTCAGTTTATTATTATTCATGCAAAAACAAAGCAAATTCATGCGAGTTCAAAACAAAAAACAAATTCTCTTGCATTTGAAACATGATGATAGAAAAAAAAGTTAAAAAATAACGCAAAAAAAGTATATCCACCGCTCTGGCTCACATAGTTTGAGTACTTCGTATGACCACCTTTGGCTTCAATAAATGCTCGACATCGTCGTAGCATAGACTCAACAAGCTTAGCAGTTGTTTCCGGGGTGATTTTGTCCCATTCAGTTGAGATTACCTGCCGCAATTGCTGGATTTGGCTCCTGGACCTTAATTTTCAAAATTGGCCAGAGATGCTCGATCGGATTAAGGCTGGGAGACTGTGCTGACAACTCCATAACCTTGATACGCTTTTCCTTGTACCACTGAGAAACCAGCATTGAGGTGTGCTTCGGTTCTCCAGCTTGTTGGAACGTATATCTGCGCCCCAACCCCAGCTTTTGTGCAGAGGCTGGTAGTTTTCGCTTCATAATGTCCAAATAAACCACCTTGGTCATGATTCCATCAATGGACTCAAGTTCTCCAACACCGGATGTAGCCAAGATCCCCACACCATGACTCTACCTGAAGAAATAAAAATCAAATTCATGCTCAGTTGGTTGAAAAATCAATGTTGGTAAAGTAACTTACCACCGCCATGCTTGACTGTAGGCCGCAAACACTCCTTTTTCAAACTTTCACCGGTTCACCGCCATTTTCTTGTGATACCATCAGATTAAAATAGCATAACTTTCGTCTCGTCTGACCAAATCAATTTATTCCAGCCATCACTGTTCCATGAAATGTGGTCCTGGGCCCACTTCAACATTTTCTTGATATTTTTTGCGGACAACCATGGCTTCTTAAGTGCTACTCTGCCCTTAAGACCTTTCTTATGAAGTTGATTTTGTACGGATTGTGATGTCAGTTGAATGAAAAACTCACTTTCGATCTGTTTCGCAATGTTCGTAGCTGATAGTCCCCGGTCCAGCTCCGCCTTCTTCACGATAGTTCTGTCAATTCAGGCAGTTGTCTTTGAAGGACGCCCCGGTCGCTTAGCTGGTGAGTTATAACCACGCTTTTTGTACATCTGCACAATCCTAGCGACCGTATCTTTGTGAAGCTGAACAATATCGGCAATATCGCGGTAGTTTTTGCCAGTTTTGTGATGTTCAAAATTCAATTTTCGGATGCTGATTGAAATTTTCTGCTTTTTAGGGCGTTTTGCAACAAATAACTTCCAATTTTGAACACGAAACTAAAATTTTCGAAAACTTCAAGAGCACTAAATGACCGCTAGACACAATGTTTACATTCGAGAAAGTTGCAGAATACACACTAAAACTCTGTAAAACACACTTAAATCGTAGTATCCGTTCGGGGGTGGATAAACTTTTTTTGCGTAATTTTGTATACTTTTTCATAATTCATCACATAACATCTCAAGAAGAGATATGAATGCCATATTTTCAATGGCAATGTGATAAAAAAAACATGAATAGATAAATCATGTAAGAACACTCATCAAATTCAACTGACTTTCACCAGAAAAACAAAAAAAATGTAAATTGTTAGGGATAGTTTAGGGTGGATAAACTATTTTTGCATACTGTATATTCAACAGGATCGGGCCTAAGAGGCTCCGCTTGAGAAAACCAGCATTAACGTTAAACGTATCAGAATGGAAATTGTTCAGGAAGACCTGGAATGATCTGTTCAACAGATAGTTTTTGATGATCTTATCAAGATATGAAATCATTTCGGTACGTCTAGCGTGCTATATACACCTACACCTCATATACACCTCAAACTTATGTGTGAAACTTAATAGATTACTGCAATCTATGTTTGCACATATTATGTATGGAGCAGTACACATAGGAAGATTCATTGCAAATCCATGTTAATTCTATGTGTGATATCTATGGATTTTGTATTGTGATGAAGTAAAAACTATCGCTTTGATGACGTATGATTATGATTAACTTTGCGTACGTATATGATTGAGTTAGCTTTATTAAACATTATGTAAATCAATAATTTATTGAATTTGCAATACATATAATTTTTATATTTCGAAACATTTGATTGCTATAGAGAAAAACATACAACGCAATTGTCATAGATTTACTTTTATTTACCATTTATTTCGGATTGAGCTGAGGTCATGTGATTTAAGCGCTCCGGATTGAAGATTAAATCATACATTATTCATGAAAACGAACACTGCCGTTTCGAGCATAATATTCTCAGGTATATAGCGTATCCCAAAGAATATAACAATTAAGCGTATAGCGGTAGTCCTAACATAAATTTACTTATCTTATGACACATGTGTATTGAAATAAAATAATGCGAAAATTTGTTCTATTTATTTCAAATCCCATTTTCAACTAATTAAAGCAATAATATCAACAATTTCAAGTGCAGTTATCTTTATAAAGTCCTTTTAAACAAATTTATTCCATTTGTCCTCCATTTTTATTAATAACATCATCGAGCCGACGCCGGAAGCCAGAGCATGCCTTTCGGACGTAGTCCTCCGACATTGACTGCCATGTACGTGTTATGGTTGACTTCAGGGTTTTCACCCTACGGTGTGATGTTTTGCAGGCTTGTGCTTCAACATATGCCCAAATCGAATGATCCAACGGATTAAGATCTGGACTGCTAGGGGGCCACAAATCCCGCGGACAAAACTTCATGTTATCGTTCAACCATTGTTGGGTTCGATTGGACGTGTGACACGGCGCTCCATCCTGCTGTAGGACAACGTTTTGGTCCTCGGAGAAGTTGGCCTTCACCCAGGGAAGCACTTGGTCCTTTAAAATACCGATATACACTTCGGTATTGATTTTAACTCCAGCATCAACGAAAACAGGCGGCATTTTCAAACCGTTGGACGCCACCAAGCCAAACATCATGACACCAGCCGGATGTTTGGTTTGAAATTTGAATTTCACTTTTCCGGAACGTTCTCCATTTTCTGCGGTGAAATCAACCGGTCCGTGCGGCTGTTGGCCACAGCATCGATGTTGAAAAGCTTTTCGTCGAAGAACCGGATTATCATTTTTTCCTTCTTCAACAAGGAAAGCAATCTCTTGGAACGAGTCACTCGTAGTTGCTTAACCCGGTCCGTAATCAAGTGGCGTGCCACTCTGGCTCTGAAAGATGCATGCAGGTCCTCTTTGATGATTCTCCGCATGGATTTCTCCGAAATATTGGCTTCATTTGCAAGTTTTCTTATGGAAAGCACCGGGTTGCGAGCAATTTTTGCACGGACCGATTTGATCACGTTCGGCGTGCGTGCAAAGCGCGGACGTCCGCTTCCCGGCTTCCGCTACTTAGGACCATCCTGCAGGCACTTTTTTATGCGGTAAATTGTTGCCTTGGCAATCTCTTTCGGCTTCTTCTGGGCGAGCAACAAACTGGTGATCACTTCTATCGCGAACATTTTGACGAATTTGCAGTAAAACAAATAGAATGTTTGGATGCAGCACTTGAAAGTAAACATAAACAAATACACTTTCGACAGGAATCAGTCACAAGCTACACGAATTAACGCAATACTCAAGTTTGAACATTTTCGCATTATTTTCTGCCGCACCCTGTAATTTCAAGTTACATAAGAGAGTTATTGAAATCACTTTTCTTCCTGAAAAAATATCTGCAGTTGATTGCGTAGGAGGTCCATCAAATTTATTAATATTGGCTAAAGAATAATTGTTTGTTTTAAACAGAGCCTCGTTACCACAAAAATGAGCTCAAAATTCCCCTTCAGTCCATTCTATAATTACTATGTATATCTTACCGTTGACTTAAAGTAGATGTTCAATCTCATGCACGTTTACATTATATACATTAGAGATTGTAAGAAATGAACCCAGCTTCTAAGTAGTACCTTTATATTTAATGTTATCAGATAAAAAAAAAATCTGAATACAATGCAAAAGGCAAAGAAACTGGTAGGTGAGTATAATATGCTTGATCTGAAAGTGTAATTTTCGAAAAACACCCTAATATATCTAATTTGAAAAATTCCTTATTCAATAAATTGTGTGTGAAATCTAAGCTGGCTTTGATGCCTAAAGTATAGCAGATATTTTTTCTAGATGTCGTTACATGCGCGTATTCTTTAAACATTTTATGCTTTGCTTCCTGTTCTCAACACATCATTTAGCTTAAAGGACCAATTTTTTTAACCCCTGTATGTAATGTAATGTAAAATGATGATGTAAAATGATGTTATGGTTTCAGATTTTCATTGAAGTTATACGTATAAAACTGATTATTGATACTTGCAATTTTTTTTAAATCATTCACATCATTAGAACTGAATGAAGAACTAAGGATTTTGTCGACAAAAAGTATTAAATTTCTAGCAAATTCCCAAACTTTATCATTCTCCGAAAAACACGATCCAAACAAAAACGTAAAATAACGAGCGAATGATTTCATTTCACTTGCTGTACTATTTATAACAACTGACTTGGTTTTCTTCTCAGATATAAATTGTTCTCCAATATCAGGCATCCTTCTTAAAAAATCATCTATCAATGTTTTAGCAAATTCACTTAAACGAGTGTTTAAAAATTTAATTGAGATCCATTGTTTTTCAAAGATTGCATAATTCAAAATTTTAACAAGTCCACATTGAAGAATCCCATTACTGAATACGTCGTGCATAGCATCTACCGTGAAATTGGATGCAACATAAAATGATGGAAGCTTATTAAAGATAGAATTCATCTCTATTCCGGTGTCTCATGGACAATTCATCTGAAAATCGAGAATGTAATATTGTTTATTACGAAGCATTTCTTCGTTTTCCTCATAATCATGTTGCATGCAATCCTTAGACCTCTTACAAAACCTGCAATAGTAATTGGCGCAAAAAACTCAAACTGTAAATGTGTGTATTCCAAGATTATCCCCTTGGAATACACTAACAACAAATCTTACTGTCACTGCTTACTTATTTAATAAAAATAACATTCCATTCAATTCAGTTTTCGTAAACTTTTCAATAAGACCCTCTAGTAATATTCATTCCAACATCTTTAACAACAACAATTCTGGGAATCGCTGATACAAAAATATTATTCAACTTTGAACCGTGACAGTCCGATAAACAAGGAAAAGTGTAATAAACTCCTAGTATGGCGTGCTTCTTACTATGGGAACTTTGAGGATCATTAATTTCATACTCATCTGAATATAAACTGATTGGAATGATAATATCTGCTGTATATTTTTCTTTTAGTTCTTCATACAGATCCCTTGATTAAGCTTATAAAGGGCGATACGGTCAAAATTTGGTCAACATCAACTTGACGTATTTCTTTCAATTTTGCATTTAAAAAACCTGAACACCCCTCATTTTGAAGGTGTGTGTGTGTAGAATGTTGCTCTTATTTTGATTTTGGAATCCACTCTTCAGTTGTCAAAATGCCGTCCAAGCAAGAAGAGCAGCGTATCAAAATTTTGCTCGCGCATCGCCAAAATCCGAGCTACTCGCACGCAAAGTTAGCAAAATCGCTAACAGTTGCCAAATCAACCGTTACAAATGTAATTAAAGTGTTTGGGGAACGTTTGTCGACAGCCAGGAAGTCTGGATCGGGGGGAAACCCTTTAATGTCGTCTGATTTTGAACCTTCTTCTATGTAAGCAACAACTTCGTTGAGAACTCCGTCTGTTTCAAAAAATTGTCTTAACTTAAATTCTACTGGCATTAATATCATGTAGTTTTTATCCTCTTCTATGGATGGTTGCAGCTTGGGCTGTTTTGTTCGCTGAACATGAATTATTTCCGGAAACCGAAATGAATTGTTATTCTCTAGATGCTTAAAAAATTTAAAATCTGTATCGATAAACTCAAAAACATTTTTAAATATCTTTTGGTATACTTCTTGCGCTTTTTCTTGTATTCTTCTTACATCTAATCTCGTTATGTTCGGGCGACAGTGCAGACTTTCGGATAGATTTTCACTAATATGACATTGTTCACTCTTTTGATTTGTTCCACAGATTCGTTTCTCTCTTGGTTTAATTATACAGGCTTCATCATCACGAAGTTTGTGAGATGCATTGACTTCGTTTTTCTCATGATTTTTAGAAACCAAATGATTTTTTAAATGTCTTTTGAAAATGTACCATTTAGAAATAACTTGATCGCAATTAGGAGCTGTGCATTGGAATCTATAGTCTGGTGGAGGCTGGTGATTTTTTTCTAAGAGATCGATGTGTGAATCTGCACTGACAAATAAACCAGCACAACTTCCAACGAAGCATCGAAACATCGTACAGTTAAAGAATTTGTGAGTCAAGGGTTCTTCTAAGTCGAATAATTGACGAATACTCAGCCTCACATGAAATTTGATAATACGCTGTTCTAAAGAACTACCAAACCAAGCGGGAAATTTTTGAGTGCTTGAGTCAAAGAACTGTGTTGAACTTAATCAAAACATCCACAGTTCGCAACGCTGAGTCCAATGAATGTACAACGTTTTGATAGTGCAACTGAAAACTGCCACGGAGTGATTCAGCATCATTACCCAAAAATACAAATTTGGGGATTGTTGAAAACCCGAGCCGAATATACATCGTGTTAAACAAATCCAGTTTGTGTTTGGCATCCTTATCGTTCTCGGCAAAAATGATTTGTTTCTCCTGGGCTGTCAAAAGTGAGGGTTTGAAGTGGACTGCTACTTTGGTTGGTCTTAAGATGCAATTCAGTAGAATCAAAACCACTGTAACTTTTGTATCTGGATAATTAATGAAGAAAAAGTAACAGTATTTTATTATATTGCATTTTAATTTAATAAATATTAAAGGAACACAGTTTGGACTTCAAAGATATAGAAATATGGAAATGTAAAGTACCTGTAGATGTATCAGGAGCAACTGTTTTGATTTCTCGTCTGAGTAAGGCCAATTCAAAAATTTGATCAGTTTTGGTAGGTCTTGTTCAATCAGAGTAAGTCTATTTGGTATACCAGCCTTGAGCAAACAAAAGTCCTTGTCAATCTAAAAAAAAGTATAAGTGGTATAAGTGACTAGCATCTCTAATATTCACGAATTATGACTCTTATTACTACACAACATTTTCAAAACGTCCTATCTGCTCTGATCAATTCTCTATATCAATTTTCTCGGTCGTTAATAACTCAACTACAAACACTATTTTTGTTATGTATGATGTTCTGAACTCTAGTAAATAGCTGTGAGACAATGGTTTGGCCCCTTTTTTTGTGTTTTTTTTATAAAGAGAGTGGGTTGTTCTCTGGGCGTTTTTGGAAAAAATTCTCATATTTGGGGGGAAAGTTGTTTTGGCGTGTGTTATTTTTGGTTATAAAAATGGGCCTTTTGTGTGGGGAGGGGGTATGTATAAAAAATTATCTAAAGAAATATAAAAAAAAAAAGGGGTGATTAGTTTAAAAATAAAAAAATTAATTAATTGAGTGTGTGGGGTGGGGGAGAGAGGGAAAAGAAAATATTTTTTTTGTGTGGTGTGGTGTGAGTAAAAAACAACTTATGAAATGAAGATGACATTAGAAACTCAGCGCCAATATCTCAAAAGTTAATATCTGCTTGTTTTGTAATCCGCGATGCAAATAAAATACACCACAAGGTAGGAAAATGTTTCTTCTTGCAGTTGGGATTGTTAATTTGCAGGAAAAAAGTTTCATTTTCGAGCAAGCGACCGGTTATAGTAATTGTTTACAGCAGATCCTACCTTTTGAAATGTTGGCACTGAACTGGTCTTAGATAATGGCTCTAAAAATTCAAACTTTAAAATACATTTCATTCAAATGGCCAAGCTGATTAATCTAAATGATCAATTTGAATCTGAATCAGTTTTCATTGACTCCGAAAATTTTGCGCACAACCGGTTTGACGTGAAAACTATATACATAACTTAAACTATATACATAATCAATTAAGGATTAATTGCCTCGTAGCTTGTCCATGGATTTAAGTTTTGCTTGCAAGAACTTCAGTTGTTTAATTTTCCTTTCTACGTTTAGGCAAAGTCGGTAATTTAGCACAAATCGCTTTTTTTTGCTTTGTTGAAAGCGTTGTTTTTATGCATTTTTTCTATCACACTGGAATAAAAAGAGGACTAAAAATTATTCATTTTTTGGGATTAAGAAGTAGGCATTTTTTGAAGGGCACCTCCAATCCTGATGGATATTCTGATCTAAAATTGGTCCGTTTCAAAAATTTAGATCATCTCATTTTAGATCAAAAAAAGGAATATTGCTCCGCTGATCTATTTACTTTGATCTACACGCAAAAAAAATTGGCAACCCGGTCAAACGAAACGCCGTCAGTTTAGTCGTCATGTTTACTTTGGGCTTTTCATGTTTTGCTTCTTAGCTGTACAAAAAGCAAATTTTGTTTAATAATTGAATAATTAAGTTTTTAATTGAATTTATTCGAAGTTTTTCCTTTGAGAATAAAGGACGCCGTACGTTTCCCAGACGGGAATTTCTACCCAAATCGACATCAAAACCTGTCAGAGCAACCAATTTTATCAGCTGCCTAGTAATGTTAACTACGGCACCAATATTGGTGCAGCAAACAGGATTCTCAACTCATCTCTAAATAGCAGTGGACCTGATTCTTGCAAAAACACGACGTTCGACAGTCCCAATAACTCCGGAAGCTCAAGCAATATCAGTCAGTGCAGTAGTATCACCAGCAGAGGTACCGGAAGCATCTGCAGCTATTCCTCCAGTAACATGCAATCATAACATCCGACTATTGATGAACACAAGATACATCAGTACCTGTTGCGCCTGTTCAAGTCAATCACGCCCGTTTTGTCGATGATCATTGAGAGTCCTTCGCTGGCGAAAGTCATGATTCCAGCCTCACGTGATCAATTCTTTGCAGAGGAATCCGTTTTTTGAACCGTCTCTACATAGTGTACATAGGATGTTATTAGTAGCCGAACCATGGAATGCGAATTAGATGGTTTGAGTGCTTAATTAAAAAGTATGCTGTAGTATTTAACGTTTAAAAATATCTTCCTCTCTTTGTTTACAGGATCAGACACGTCTGTTTGAATGAGTTGTCGAGAATGATTCTCGATTATTGACGAACTAGGGCGTCTGCGATATCTTCGATCGTCAAGAATGTATTCTATGAGACGGATATTTTGATTTCGATGGTGAAACGGAAGCAATCTTCATCTGAGCTGGAGAAAACGAGCATCTTTGCATGAGAAGTAGTTGAGTTGCTCAAGGATGCACCGCAGCACTCTATACTATTCAAGATGTTTGTTCGATCGTTTCACTATTACTTTGGATATAACTGCCGTTTGTGTGATTATGGCCTGGTAAAGAGGCTGATTGGTTGGAAGCCATTTCTGGAAGAGTAGAAATGAAACACTCCAACGATGAAGACAGAAAAATCTATTCAATCACATTTTCGCAAAACAAGTACAGGTATAGCTAAGCATTTTACTGACAGTGTGTCGGGGATTCTCATGAGTTAAATATATAATTTCAAAAAAAAAACAGGTACGAATATCAAATTCAACCTTGTGTATATTAATATGTTCGACACTATCAAAGCTCTCCCGCATCTCTTTCATATCATTGCCTGATCGTTTCACGATTGAAACATCCTCCTTTTCGGCTTCGATCGTATGTTGTTTGTCTCTGCCTAATAGACTCGAAGAAAGAACGTATGCCAGTCAGTGATTTTCTGAGGAGCTACCTAGCAAAAGTTAAAGAGAATTTGAATGAAAAGCAAATGTTCAACATGCAATATGCTATAAGAATTGATAAGGAAAAAGATAAGGAAAACCAAACTCACGATGATACCTTTGATGAAATCTATATCTACTATATCAAATCTGTTTGATCTGAAGCAGGTTCCTAAATTTTTGGTTTCATCCTGTTTTGAGTCTGGATATCCTAATATTTCGCGCGTTTCCGCGAATATTTTCACCACGAACACCTTTTTCCATGAGCGAGCTGATCTTGAACTTAACCCTGACTGCACCCTGGGTGAGGCTTGCTTCGGTAGCGTAGAAAATTCCACACGGCCGCACAAGGATCGGTTTCATAATTGAAGAGTAGCATACCAAAAACGAACTGAATTGATGCAAATGCTTCAACACACGTTCATAACATGATTAGGTGAGACATTTTGTAGAATGTTAGTCAAATACACAATACATATCCACAAGCAGGACTTGTGGAAGTTGCTTTCCCAAGTAACATTTTCAGTTCTATTCCAGCCGTATAGCACTCCTCCCGGCTTTGTTGATGACACTACATTCAAAACTGTTTTGTCCACCAACACCTCCTCTATGCATCTTTAAAGCCGAAATATGTACAAAGTGGCCCACTCTATAGACGGTTGTGATAACAAATTAATAAAACCTTTCTAAGACCATAAATATTTTGAAAATGTTCTAGTGAAAGATGTTATGACCACTTGAGAACCATCATAAAACCTATTGGCTGCCATCAAAACCATCATAGGGCTGAATGGCCACAGCAGTCAAACTTCACGGCGATATCGTGGTTGGATTTTGTTGTTATGCTTTGTTGCTCTTCTGATTCATTCAACAGCAAATAATGGCTCAGAAAAAAGTTCTACTGTTGCGGGAAATTATGATTGATAGCAAAATATATAAAACAAAATGAGTTTTTTTTATAGCGTATCATGCTCCAAGTCATATGCGCATTTAATTTTATGGTGAATATTGGTACGATAGGAGCTGAAAATTAATGCGCCTTGGAAATTATGCGAGTTTACAACAACAAAAACAAAATTGAAAGAAATATATTCCGTAAATTAATCATGAAACTCCTGAAAATTGATGGAATTCAATAAGGGTATCTAAACGAATACCGAAGTTTGTCTCAGATCTACAGTTCAATTATATTACATTTAAAATTTGGTTTATTTATTTTTCCACATTTCAATTATTTCATATTTTTCAATATGGCGATTGCAAGAAATCACAGTTTTGCCAAAAAGCCAATTTATCTTAGCAATGGCTACTATAAAACTATCTGGTCGCTTGGTAGCTTTCCTCAATGCCAGTTAGCCGTTTAATGCATTTACTGGAGGCAAAATGGTTTTAAAATGCTTTTTCAACTGACCATAATATGATAATATGAATGAGTCCTAAAACGGCATTTCAAAACAGCATTTTATGAGTTAATAAAGTCAAAATAAAACCTTTGATAGGAGTAAAAGGAATTTTAGAAGTCAAGGTTTTAAGATCGTTGTTAAGAAGCTGTATAGGTTCTTATAAACCTGACTAAAATTTGAAACCTATTGGCATCTCTTGCTGCCATAATAAAGCCGAATGGATTTCTAGTGGTTTTCATAAAACTTTAATAAAACTTAATAAAGCTGGATGGTTTTGGCAATGTTACTTGGGTTGCGAACTTCCTATTTTTATTAAGGGTTTTGATTCTTTCGATGCCACCAATATAACTTATGATAACATTTCCCAAATGAAGTACACAAAGTTGAACAACTCCGTTGAATATTGCTGGACCTTTTTAGTAGTTCCAAGGTTTTTTTCTGCACTCCAGAGGTTGCTGTTTCTTCTTTTTCCTCGTCCAAAGCACGTCCATCACTACTTGAAACTTCCAGTTTATCGGCAATTCATGGATTTCTCCTTCTCCGTCCTGATTTGCATCTTCATCGTCGTCCGGTAAATTATTATAATCTTCCTCATTATCTCCCCGTGAGATCATATTGAGAAGTTTCTTATCGTTTCCTTGCCCTGATACAAAGTGTTAAACTAACAGGATTATCGTACAGAATAAAATTACCAATTACCAATCGTCAACTCCGGCTGAGTTTCTTTTAGTTTAGCTAACGCTTACTGGTGTTCCTTGGCGACGTCATTCTTGCAGCACCTTTGTCAGCCACTGTAGTTTGAACCTGATTCTTTTTCTCATCATCTCATCAGGTCCGCATCTTAGTTATCCAGAAAATTATCCAAAGATATATTTTGCGCATCCGCTTTTTTCTTGCTGCCCGTCGATTTAATCTTGCTTATTTTATTTACTGACGGCTTTGACACATCAATACGATTCTTTTTATTTTCTATAACATTGTTGCCAGCACTACTACAGAAAATAGATCAAGGTAAAAAAAGTGATCCAAAACATTTGGATCAGTTTTCTTGGGAGATGTAAAACTTTAAATCAGATTGTGGTATAAAATCCAATATAGAACGCCGCAGTGCAAGCATTTAGATCACTTCAGATCTAAATATTTAGATCTATACCAGTTTCCCATCAGGATTGGAGGTGCCCTCAGGGTGCAAAACCGGCTTGTGGCAACATGTTTGTGGCAGAAAACAGAAACAAGAATGTTGGCACAAGCGGAATTACGCCCTGCAAGGAAGTGGCAAACCATCAAGCTAAGTATGATGTTTCTATGATAAACAATAATAATAATAATTTTTAATAGAGCATAATTTTATACGGTAGAAATCAAAATCCTATTAATGGGTAAATTTTTACCCATTATCTACTTAATCACACACATGTCAGAAAGGGGGTATTTTTTTACTTTTTATTTTCCAAAAAAATATAATTTTTAAAGATGGGTAATATATACCCATTATTTGACGTTTATGCCATATACTCATAAATGGGTAAGTCGAGTTTACTCATTTAATGGGTTGACTCCCTTTTTGGGGAAATGGGTGAAATTTTAGCCATTAATGGGTTTTTGATTCTTACCGAGTACATAGTCGCGACGTAAAGGGAGCAATGTAAAAATTATAGTGTAAATGAAATTTTCAGATAGTACTCAATGAGAAAAAAAGAGTTACAGCGGAA
The DNA here is from genome assembly GCA_024533555.2 of Aedes koreicus. Lineage (NCBI taxonomy): Eukaryota > Metazoa > Arthropoda > Insecta > Diptera > Culicidae > Aedes > Aedes koreicus. Next base: position 123,512 of record JAHHFK020006021.1, read on the forward strand.
ATTAAAACAAAAAGATGCTTTTATTTCTATTTGAACAGATTCATCCTTCTTTTTCTATTCGTTTTCATCCTTTTCGGCCTTAATATTAAACGGAAGCAGAAACTCTTCTTTCTTGCGGCCGTCACCATCATCACCCCCGCTAGCACCAGCTGCTCCACTAGCTCCACTAGCAAGAGAAGATTATCCACCAGTATTTCACCCAGTATGCTGGTGGGTTTACATTGCTTTGACCTTGTTTACTTCCACCATCATTTTCTTTACTTCGCCTTTTTCTCACGAATTATCGCCATTTTTTGTCCATATTCCGCACCATTGGACATGTTAAAGTCTTCCGTCTTCCGGAAGCCGATGTCATATTCATATATGTATTTACCGCAGACAGACATTCAAGCTCAAACAAAACAATTCAAATTTGTTGTGTAAAATTTCAAATCTAATTACGTTGGAATTATCTTGCACAGTAACGCCACGGTGCCTAGTAAACTTATTGCTACATTAAGTCTGACAGTTTGACTGGCAAGCCATTTTTCCTTTACCAATAAAAACAAATCTGTGGCCTCATCTGTTAGATTATTGCTACTTGATATCTTGTGGGAAGCTATATTTTTGCACCGGTAAATGAGATGAAGTCGAACGTCTGTCTGCGAATTTGCGTGTTACGTGAGGGAGACAGGGAGCTGAAAATACCCGGATTTTACGTTACATAATATTAGAACGAATCCTTGACACCTCTGATGAACTGTCACTGTACTCGTATCAATCTGATCGATTAGCTGCTTGCTTTCGGATGTAAGATTCGTTGGCGGAGTTTTTTCAAGAGCAGAGTCGAGTGGAGTGGAGTGAAAGATTGAAGTGATTAGGCGATTTTTCGGCAATAATTGTAAGAAGTGAATTTATCTTTGATTTTTTATTTTGATTTTGCAATAATTCAAAAGCTGTAAAATATATTTAAAAAAATAAATAAATACCTATGCTTAAAAAGAAATACATGAAGGAACTCGATTATGTCAAAATCCGTAAAACCTACTCACGAGAATCGATAATTCTGATGTATGATAACGAGCATTGGAGGTATTGCGATGAATGGCGCTCCGCTTCGTGAATACAGCGCAATACCTCCGACTTAAGGTATCTCATATAATTCTCGAGACAAATCGATTTTCGGAAGTAGATTTTCCAGATTTTGACTGGTACGAGTATATCTTGTTTATAAATACCTAGTTTAAAAAAAGATTGAATGGTGAGCTCTGCAACACTTAATGAAAAAACGTTGATGTGACTTAATCTGTTACATGGAATATCTATGAATGACATTTTACAAAAAAATAAAATCAGCTCTACACGAAGATCTTTTAATGACTGATTTAGAAAACCATCTAATAATCAATTTTGCCCCCTATACGTTATTTTGCGTTCAGAAATATTCAAATAGCTAGCAAAGAAATATTCAAAAACAATGGATTTCATGTTTGAACGTTCCTTTGAAATTCTTGCGCAATTGCCGATTGACCGCTCCTCTTAGGAAAAGCTTATCGGTTCCCTTTTTCCCTTTGAAACATGTTTTATATGAAGCAATTCAAAATTTTGTACCGATTGTCACACTTTTATGATTCCACTGGCTCCGTGTTCATTGCAAGCATAAAATGTAACAAATTTAGCATAAACAATTTTTATCGCTCACAATATCGCATGTCATATCTGCATTCTCTCCCTTTTAGAAGATACGCTAGATTTTTTATCGTTTGACAGTACCACCGGACCAAATTTTTGAGTTTCAGCGACAATGTTCTAGAAGTGTCAAGTTGTTCCCGGGTTGCTTGCAACCGAATCATACACAGCAGGAGTTTTTTTTGTCGTTTCACCATCACCTTGTTCGAAGATAATTTGCAGTGTCGGACCATTGCATCCACTTCCGAGCTTAATATCGGCTCTTTGGTAGAGGGCATCGGCTCAGGTGACAAAGGTGATTTACCACTCGATGAAATGTTACCTTGGAGACCTGGTTTGAATGAAAATGGCTCAAGAATAAAATCGCCAGATACACCTGCGGATCCTATACGTACCGATTGCAGACGAATATCTATTCGTCTCAGAGGGATGGATGGCAGAGTGTTTTCAGTTTCCACCATTTCGTCATCATCTGAATACGGCTGATGAAGAATTTCGCACGGTTCAATTGGTTTAACTTTCGGATGCAACGGTATCATGACCGTGACGGTTGACTTTATTTTGACAAGAAAATAGTGCTGCCGGAGATGAAAAAAATTAAGAACAAACGTTTTTGATATGTGAGTATTACATTCATGCTACTAATAATTTTGTTCTGATGTAATTTGAAGACAGATGTAATATCACTTTAAGTGGATGTTATTCTGCATCGTATTTCCGTGATTATATCAGTTTTCAATACGTTAGCATCAATTACGTTGACGTGTATTACATATTTTTTGCCGTGTACTTACCCATGTGTGAGTATTTTTTGCTATACAAATTTACTCAAATGTGGGTAAAGTCAACATAACTCAAAGAAGAGTATGTGCATTTTTTTACGATTATGGGTAAACTGAGCTTAGAATGTGATTCAATCGTCAGTTTTACTAGTACACAGAAAAAATTCTTGTAGTAAAAACTACCATTTTACCCGACTATGCCTATCTTTAAAACTACCATGAAATTTCAGTCATATTTACTACGTTTATGGTAAAACCTTCAACTTTTGTGGTATATTTGACAGACCTCATATTGATATCAATCGCACAATGGTCGATCTAATCGCAGGCATGGTAGAATCAAACGCATTTATAGTCAGCTGAAAATTGTTGGTGTTTGCGCTTAATTTAACCCTCGAAATGGTAGTTTCTACTGCGGTTTTTTTTTTGTGTGTACGCTAATTGCTTCATTCCAGTAGCAGGACCCTGACGAATTTTTAACGTAGGACATACAGTCCATCGCAAAATTGAGTGCACACACCTGCTAGTTCACATTTTTCTAACATTTCCAAGACAAATATCACTATGCATGAAAATTTGCCATGGAGTTCAATAAATTAATCTTGCAGCTAGTGATGGGTGCACACATAACATGCAAACTTTTACTCGGTTTTTTAGAATTGTCGAAAATATGATAAATGAGCCATTTTCAATGTCGCAAAATTGAGTGTCCACTTTTGTGTTCGTCAACATATTTCATTTTATGTATTTATCAATTGAAAATTTCCGTGATGTTTTATAACAGTGTCACTATGAGCATCTGTCAGCTGCTAGCAGAGTGGTCAAATTCATTGTTTACTGCAATTCAACTGAGTTCTAATCGAAATGGCTACAAAAAGAAAGGAAACGGATATTAATACGCGAACTCAGGTAATAAGTCTGTGCTGCCGTGGAAAATCATTGCGGGAAATTGCTGAAATCATTGGTAGACCACATTCGACAGTATTCAAAATTATCAAAAAGTGGAAATGCGAAGGGACTGTGAAAAATCTTGCTGGTAGAGGGCGAAAGCGTATTCTAACACCTGGAGATGAACGGCAAATTGTGAGAAAATTACGAAAAAATCCTAGAACAAGCATTCCGAAATTGGCTGTGGAGGTTGCTGACAACATTAAAAGACCCGTTAGTGCCGATACCATCAGACGCGCGGCGCACAGACATAATTTGCATGGCCGAGTTGCTAGGAAAAAACCACTTCTCTCAAAAGCAAACATCAAAAAGCGGCTGGAATTTGCAAAAGAACATGTGGACAAACCTCAGGATTTCTGGAACACAGTAATTTTCACCGATGAAACGAAAGTGAACTTGTTTGGATCGGATGGAAGGCAAATGGTGTGGAGAAAACCAAGATCGGAGCTGCAATCACAAAATTTGTGCCCAACCGTTAAGCATGGAGGAGGAAGCGTAATGATGTGGGGCTCGATGGCGGCTAGTGGAACCGCCACTATGGAGTTTATAGAAACGACCATGGATAAAATGGGTTATCTCAACATCCTGAAACGAAATCTTCAACCTTCGGTGCAAAAATTGGGATTACCACGGGTTTATTACTTCCAGCAAGATAATGATCCCAAGCATACCTCCTACGTAGTACGTGAGTGGTTGCTCTATAATGTCCCGAAACAACTCAAAACTCCTCCCCAATCACCTGATTTAAATCCTATTGAGCATTTGTGGTGTGAGGTTAAGAATCGACTAAAAAATGTTAACCCAACAAATAAGAAGGATCTCAAATCGGCGATTCAGAACATTTGGGAGAATATTCCATCATCGGTGACTAAGAAGCTAGTGGAGTCGATGCCGCGTCGCTTACAAGCCGTGCTGGAGGCCAAGGGAGGACACACCAAATATTAAATAATTTGTTTTTTTTTATGTCTACGGGCATTTAAACTTGTTTTTATTAATAAAAAGTTGACTGTGCACTCAATTTTGCCAGGTGAGAATTGATGTTTTTTTTCTTTTTAATTTTTTTTGTAATGGATTCATTTGTTATTGTTTTTATTTTGCCCACCAATCATATGGAAGAGAAATAAAGTTATTGTTAAACTATGATTGATGTCATTTAATTTCTTTTAATCCCTGAAAAACGTTACATTACTAATGAAACTATAGGTGTGCACTCAATTTTGCGACTGATTGTACGTCTCTCTTTTTTTTCCTGCATAGGGGCGCCATTCAAATTTGTTTGAAATCGAAAGCGTAACGCGGGTTTGGAAATTTTGAACGATTATATCTCCTTTCTGGCCAACAGAAATTTGATGATACGTATTTCATTCGAAAGGTAGAACATCAAAGCTGAATCCATGATGCTAACGTAATTCATTACATTTGTTTAAACTAATTAAAAAGTACTTAAAAGCAAAATGTCTAAATGCACAAAGCTATTGGACGAAAATGGCATCATATTTGCGCCACGCTCTGATTGGTTCATACTTCCACAGTTACTGCCAGCGATTATGATCATGTGGGAACGACCGACCATTGGTCGGCGACCAACCATCAGTTCTGGCTGTGCATCCGTATGCGACAGACGTGTTTGGCGGGCACGTTGGAAGCAAACGCCGACCGTGAAGACAAGAAGTCCAGAATCATCCCACGTCACCTGCAGCTGGCCATGCGCAACGACGAGGAGCTGAAAAAAAAAAATTCTACGGTGTGACCATTTCACAGAGTGGTGTCCTTCAAAACGTACTGCAGCCCAAGAAAACTGATAATTTCAATCGCGAACCATGTTTCCTCCGTAAACAACTAAAATCCATCCTTTTCAGGACGATCAAATCAATTCGAATAATGAGTATGTTTGATTGAAATTTCTTTTGAGTTCATCGAAATTTTCATTAACACGCACCGGCTCAACATGACGTAGCTTGAAAAGCCACGTCCCAGAGAAAATGGCCAAATCAATCACCCACGTCATCTTCGTGGTCAAGTGGTTAGCGGCGTCATCCGTCGTTCAAGCGATTGACATGAAGTGAGGGTTTGATTCCCGCTCCAGCCAGTGGAACTTTTCGAAAAACGAAAATGTCCATACTGATCCACTGGGTGTTAGGTTAAATTGGTCGTTGTAATTCGTTCTATGTTCAATGTTCAGTCTGTATAATCTCGAGTTAAAGACGGTGTAAATGTCTATAAGTATACGTGCTGCCAAACGCCCATGCTGTCCTGCAGCACAAGATGACCGAGAATAAAATTTCAATCGCGAACCATGTTCCCTCCGTAAACCACTAAAATCCGTCCTTCTCAGGATGACCAAATCAATTTGCCAACTAAAGAAGAGTATGTTTGATTGAAATTTCTCTTGAGCTGTTCGAAATTTTCATTACCACGCACCGGCTCAACACGGCGTTGCTTGAATAGCCACGTCCCGGAGAAAATGTCCAACATATTTAATTAGTATCCATACATAAATCTCTATTCGTCATGTTTACACTAGCAAGCACATTGGACATTCAACAAACGAAATATTAAAAGATAGTTCGAGCCGAACTGCAACACGGCAGACCGACCATGTGTACACATATTCAGTGTAGAGGATAGGTTAGGTTCGTTGTAGTTCCTAGTTCTACATAGGTACATAATGGATTAGTTGCAGATAAAAAAATTAGGTTGGTTGCTGGTAGATATCAAATGTGAGCTCTAATTTTTCTGATCAACATTGCTTTTATTTTTTTTTTTGAAGTTTCAGAAGTAGTGTGTCCATACCTCAACTCTTTGGATGGGATTTTGACAAGGGCCGTTTTTCTGTTGCCTGTGTTCAGAAGATGATTTCATTTCCACGCTTATGTCTGGCGTAACAACTGAGGAGCGTCCCCTTTTGTAAAATTTGATTCGCATTGACTTCGTTGTTACCCCCTTCTTGTCATGTAATGGCACCCGATGCCATTATATAAAACGGGCCCGGTATGGCGAGCAGCTATCAGTGTTACAAATCAGCTCTAAGCAGCAGCACACTCTATTACGAAGCAGCAGGAGTGTGATAGTAAGAAGACCACAATCATCCCACATCACAACTTTTCGCAATACGAAAATGTCCATACTGGTCCACTGGGTGTTAGGTTAGTTGTTCGTTGTAATTCACGCTCTGTTCTATGTAAATTTAAACACAGGATCCATTTGACACTTACAAGCCCGTTGGACATTCAACAAACAAAATATTATTAACAGTTAATTCGACCCGAACTGCAGTTTCTATAAATTTTCGTGGAGAACCAATAGAAAAGTCTCACACTAATAGCATAGGTTTTTATGGTTCTTTAGACTGAATAAAATACAGTAGACATATATTTATTCGATGACATCAATTTGTTCACATCAACAAGCAGTCCTACTTCAACTTTGCAGTTATGTCACTAACATAACTCACCCTTTCGTTTTTTGGTAAGCAACCTGTAAACATGCAAACCTGACTTTTTTTTCCAGAAATGATGTAAACCTAATTTGAATGAAAACCAAATGTAAACCACCATGTTAATAAAAATTAAAATTTTCTCAACCCAATTTCTATTTTAAATAACGTTTTAAATTCAACTTAACATTTCTTTATATATTAATCATTAATATCACTTGATTAGAAACATAGGATAAGTTCGAAATAAAGTAAGTTAATATTTTCGACATGACTTAATTTTGTTTATGTTCCAGTTCACAAGGAATATGTTATTTTGGATGGAATTTTGGCTGTGATAAAGGAAATTCTTGAATAAATTTTATCTTTTCAGCATTTCTAAGCAGAACGGCGTGTACGCATAAATGTGAACAGGGAAGTTCGAGATGATAATTTTGGAGAGCTATATTCAATATTGACAGTCCATTTCAATACCTTTTCAATACATGACAGAGAGAGAAGAAGAGAGAAAATGCTATTATTTTCCATTAATGTATGAGTTTCTCTATTATTTCATGTATGGGTTACACTTTAGCAAAGTTACCACGAGGCTATAATAGCATGCATATATACACACAAAGAATAATGATTGTTAGAATTAAAAAAAAACCATTACAAACATTGAAAAGTTGCGTTGGATATTTTTCGTAGAAAGCGGTTTGCTTTCACAACAAAAACGTCCAAACTGTCAAATCAAAAAAATTTTGCTTGGTTCATTTAAAAGTTCAAACTTTCAAAACGAATTGTAGAACTGTCAAATCGAAACCGAGGCATCGTTGAAAATGAAAACAAATTATATTCATTCCAATATAAACTTTCAAGTGTCGAGTAATAAAAATAAAAATATGCCATTTGGATTGAAATAAAAAAAATTATTTAACATTATAAGGTTTATTTTTCAGATAAATTGTAGAATTTTCAAACTGAGAGTGTGGCATGAAAAGAAATTATTTTTATTCCAAAATAAACTTTGCGGGCAATTAAAATAAACGTATAATGTTTGGATTGAAATAAAAATTGTTCTTACATAAAAAGTTTTTTTTTAGATGAATCTTTATAACTTTCACAGCATGCCTCAGACAAACTGCAGGTAGTCTGTCTGACTGATTCTTGCTAGCACATAATTGCTAAGGATTCTCATATGTAAGTCGTAGAATGTCATCCGCATTCGTCCACTCGAATGACAATCCGCATTCGTCCATCCTCACGCAATTCTGACAACAACTCGGCTAAAGGATCTCAAGTAATCACGAGGCTGTAGTAGCATGCATATATAGGGCATATGCTTTACGTTTTGTGCATCATTGAAGTTCTATTAAAGCTGAAAATGGCCCCACTAAGATCGATTTAATGCCATATCTTTAATCATGCCATATGAAATTGCTAAAGTAGCATTATTGCATTGTTAATGCATCACTATATTCTTAAAGCTAATCTAACGCTTCATTTCTTGACAGCTGTTTAATTGATGCTACCCCGCATGAGAGATGTTGATTATGGGTTAAATAAGTGCAATAATATAATGCTTGTGGTTACTTGGGTGTGCTCCGAAGGTACTCCCAAATCACGAACGAATTTCTTAAATGTTTATTCCATGCGCAGTCAAATGTGATCGACTAGCGATTGTAACATATCAATCGGATTCCATTATCACCCTTCACCTGGAAATAATAGAAGCAAAAGAATTACTCACTTTTCGGAACTACTTTAATCGAAAACACAGCCAACGTACTTTTTTTTACAGGAAACGAACACGAACAAACCATTTTCCTCAGAATTTTCACTCAACGCGTACGAAAGCGGACGGAAAACATTGAAAAATTGCAAACGACGACGACGACGACTTGCTTTGTGTTGGTGGATTTGACAGTTCTACAATTTTCATTTTAAAAGAAAACACTTTTAAATTTACACACTGTACTGAAACATAACACTCTCATATCAAACGAAGAACTTTCGTTGTAGATAATTTTACTTTCAGTTTAATGAAAAATGAACACTTTTCAGAAGTATAGTGCAAAGCTTTTAATAGAACAAGATTTATTTTTTTGTGTGTAAGGCATATGCATCACTTCTAGTGCATAATTGAAGTTGAATTTAAGCTTAAAAGGGCCACACTAAGATCAAACTAATGTGATATATTTTGTTATGCCAAAAGAAAAAATCCATTGCTACAAAAGGATTATTACATTGGTAATTCATCACTACATTCTTATAGCTCATCTAATGCTTATGACAGACATACAACGCTGACCGTTGTACGAACTGTCAAATACTTTAATCCAGTACACAAAAACACGTACTAGACTAAAGAGTACAACGCTGTACGTTGTATGTCTGTCCCAGACATAACGCTTCATTACTTGACAACTGTAGAGTTTATGCAATCCCGCATTAATGTTGTTGAGCTTGGGGCGAATAAGTGCAATAATATAATGCTTGTGGTTAATTGGGTGTTGACCTCTCTGTTTCAAGCACACAGCGATGACAAAAAAAAATTAAATTCATCATGTGTGCTTGAAAGAGAAACGAGAGCAAGCTCTAACGTTTGCATTAAAAAAAATGACAGAAATTGCCGATTGTTCATGGGTTTACCTTCACTCGCACTGACAAAACTACCCATGCAGCATCAATCATAGTAACCCATGAGTCAGCAGACAAAATTTGACAACTCTATCCGTCGAACTCTAACCGTGATGGCAAAAACAGTGAAGCAACTCCGTTCAGAAGTGTGCCCTTTCATAGAAAGGCACCCCGCCGCGTCGAAAACGGACATCGTGCGGCACTTTGTGGACGCCGGATACGCCCGTTCCGGCATCTACAACATCTTGGCACTATTAGACAACAGTCAGAGCATCGAAAGAAAGCCCGGTTCCGGACGGCCGACGACCCTGAGCGACAAGAAGCTCCAAAGGATGCTGAAGAGGAAAACCGAAGGAAAAGTGCCTAAATCGCTGCGTGCGCTTGGCCTGGAGATTGGTTCAACCGATCAAACAGTGAAAAAGTACCTGGCGAACATGAACATACATGTCAGGAAGCGGAAGTCGCGTCCACTGGTTTTGGAGCTGCAGGCAATGACGCAGCGGCAGCGGTGAATAAGATGCCGGAAGTTGCGTCGTTCATCCAGAAATACCATAAGGGCGAATACGCGGTGTTCTGGCCGGATCTGGCGTCGGCTCACTACTCGAAGCGATCGTTGGAGGAGATGGAGCAAATATCGATGTGGTATCCAAGTCGGCGAACCCGCCACAACGTCCCCCAGCTGCGTCCTATTGAGAATTTCTGGGCCAACCTGAAGCGTAAAATCTACTCCAACAATTTTGTCGCGAAATCTGAGGAGGAATTGATAAATAAAACGAAGAAAGAACTCAAAAACATTTCTACACGCATGTTTTCGTCCGACATGGCGAATGTTCCGGTTAACTGCCGGAAGGTCGTTCGTAATGGTGTAGAATGTTTTGCAAATAAGCTTAAATAATTACCTTCCATGGGAAATTTATCAAAAGCCATTATCTGTCTTTGCTTTTTTTTATCAACATCCGAAAAAAGTCCATTTTTTTATGGAAACGTTAATGCTACAATTGCTACCCTTTGCAAAGCGATTTTTTTAGCTTCGGTGGCTTTCCACATATTGAGAACTTTAGTGCACCGTTAAAAAGTGAAGTAGGCTGCCATTTTATGCACGTCTTGCTAGCTTTCGGATATTTTTCAAGTGCTGAAAATTTCGGAGTGTTTTAATAATTACGGTTTTTAAATTATTCAATATTTTGCTAGTAGTCTAAGTCTCGAGTGTGTTTATGCTTCTATATATTTTCTGTAAGAAGGGCAAAATATCCACCATTTAACATCTAGGAAAAATTACAACATATTGTCACCTTCATATTCATCAAGTACGAATATGAACGAATATGAATTTATACCACCGCTTTGAAAATAACAGTCGATGTAATTACGTTCAATTGCTAATTCATTCGATTTGACAGAACCAGTGAGCCAAGATTATCGGGGTACATTGACTTTAATCTGGAGCTGTCAAGTTGTTACCGGGTTGGCAGTAAAACACTTGATAAAAACAATTTATCATTTGCAAACGATGACATGGCCCAATATTCCTTTACGTTCTTTAAACTATGCTGCTTATTTGTTATTATTTTGCTTTTCCTTTTGAGTTCGCCTAACTCGATTTTCTCAGCTAAAGATTCTGTTTTATCGGTATTAGGAATTGGAATTGGAATTGAAATCTAACCGTCACGTTGGTGGTTAAGAAATAGTTTCATCATTTATTATTGACATTGAATTCTTAAACGGATTTTCAGCAATCTATAACGCGATGAGGATTATTGTCTCCAGCCAGTCGTTAATATCACCACAACCATGAAAGTCAACACAACTGTTGCCTCTTCATCATATTAACATTTGAAACCAAACGCTCCCTTTTTGGGCCACCAAATGTTTTTAAAGGGCGAACAATAGAATTTTCTAACATCATTTCTTACTTATGACAATCCAACGTCCAATGAGAACATCACTTGAACTCTAATGTTTCGATATGTGAGTTGGCTTATCCAACATATTGGACATACTTATGCATTTAATGGTTTAGCGTAGTTTACGTCAACCGATCGTGTGTTATACACAACCCCATTGATTTTTTATTGTAAGTTGCTCCATATTAGAAGATCTCCTAATAGTCTTCGTATAACTCAAGAGGTTTCCCGAGCAAAATTGAGAAAACCGTACATACCGGCATACCGGCTCACTGAATCCTTGTTGTTGGAGGCACGAGAAAGAGAAAAAAGTCCTTTTGCGTCCATAATTTTGGCTGGTCTTCCACTACCTTGCTTGCGAGTAGTTGATGGGGATCTTTAAATTTTTTAGTCGAGGGCGCAAAATTTTCGCTTTTAGAATGTTGTACCGCATACTTTTTATCGTGATTTCTGTGCAGTTTGTAGAACTTACAACGCGCATGCGAGATGCTTCTTGTTTCGACGGCATTTTAAGCAAAACTGTGCAAGCATAAACAAGCATTGTTGTTGAGCCTTAGACCTCGAAAAAATTCAAAAATTGTAGTTGTCACCTGTTAATAATAAAAATATTTATCATGAAAACTTACCTTGTCTTTTTTGTGTAGTGCATTATTGCTTAGTTGTTTTAAAAATGTTAGTGTTGTAAGAATATATCTTGATATAACTAACCTTTGTAATTTGCTGTTTGCTTTCACCATTTGAACTCCTATAGATCAGTACAACTTCAATATATGTTTGCTCCCGGATCCCCAGATTTAAATCCGTTGGACTTTATTTGATGAATGATTATAAAATCAGCATCTTGGACCAGTTCCAGAAAGTCATCCACGAAATTTGGGACGCATTCTCAAGTTCATAAAACGATTTATAAAGGTGAAGAAATGGGGAGGAGGGGCCATTACAAGAGATATGGTAGAATCGTTCTCTATGAACAGTTCATAGTTCTTTATGAACAGTCATTAAATTGTACAAAAAATCAATGTGTTTTGAAGTGAATCCGGTTTCTATTCAACACCGTTTAACTGTCAAATAGCATATCCAATCCGATAATACAGATTTGTAGCTACGAAACAAGATAATGGGAGCCGCTTAAAATTGGCTTAGGTTATTATGTAAAAAGTTGAAGTTCCGTCAGTCAACCGCTAGGTGTTAGTCAAAAATTGTAAGCATTAATATGTAAAAAGATGTAAAAAAGTTAGCGTTTGGAGATAAATAAATTAAAGCATTTTTTTTAAATAAGTTATAAAAAGTTTTCCTATCAATCCTTACACTGAAAAAAATCTTTCCGTAAGAACTACCATTTTACCCGACTATGCCTATGTTCAAAACTATCATGAGATTTCAGTCAAATTTACTACGTTTATGGTACAGCCTTCAACATTTGTAGTATATTTGACAGACAGACATCATGGTAATATGGTAATATTTAACAGACCTCACGGTAAAATTGTTGGTGTTTGCGCTAAATTCAACCCTCGAAATGGTAGTTCCTATAACGGATTTTTGTTGCCGTGTACGATACAAGGAGCCTTGCCATCGGTTAAATTCTTCTTCTTTAGCATTTCAAGCTTATTGCTTTCACAATTAGTTTATTGCTTGCTCTCAACTAAGTGTTCTTAATGCCATTCCATAGTTATTAATTGAGAGCTTTCGATGCCAAGTACCATTTTTGCATTAGTATGATTGTGTGGCAAGTACAATCATACGTTATGCAAAGGAAGTCGAGAAATTTTCCTTTACGAAAAATCGCTAGACCAGACAGGGAATCGAACCCAGCCACCTCCAGCATGGTGTTGCTTTGTAGCTGCGCCTTTACCGACTGAGCTAAGGGAGGAACCGGGTTAAATAACCTGTTCAAATAGTAATTTTGAACAAAAGGATTGTGCAAAGTACGAAAAGAAAGACAACATGTTGGGAATATAAAACCAAATTGCAGATCCCGAACTAGATTTGAACTTCAACCCTGATATAGTGTTGTTGATACAGATAGAAAAATTGAACGAATTGTTTCCTCTGGGATTTGATATTCAGTCCAGATATTCTATATATCGCCCGTTTGTCAAATAGATACATATAACGCCCGTTTGTCAAATAGATAATATTACACGTCTCAGCATATTTTTTTTCTACTAAACTATTCTGTATTAAGAATTAAACGGGTACCCTTTGGTACCCAACGTTGAAAACTTCAGGATTACTTTTTCATAAGATAATCTTGCAAAAACAATCGATTTGAGATGCCACCAGGACCCGCCAATATATATATTTTTAGTTTGTTGAATATTACGTCACATGCGAAATATGAATTGGCTTATAACCTGTACTTTTTCAAACTGAGGTTTTACTAGGTATCCTTCAGTACCGAACGCTGAAAATTTCAGTAATACTAGATCATAAGATAATCTTTCAAATACAATCTGTTTTAGACCCCGCCAGGACCCGCCCACCCTTTTTGAGGTGGTTGATTATGACGTCACACAGACACTTGAATAACTATATATTAAAATGTGGTCACCAGAGAGCATTGCTATATTCAGCAAAAATGTGTATTTTAATAATTCCTACAATTTCTTAGAACATATTGAAATTGTCAAATTTGAACAAAGTACTAATTATTTCAAAAAACAGGTTTTAAGGTAGTGCTGAATGAAAACCAATTATATCTCTTTAACGTTTGGCTCTGAAAACTTAGTGTCTTTAGCAAATTTTCTTAAAATTAGTCGTTCTACAACTTTGTCGACAACAATAACCCGTTATCTCGTAGCTGGAAAAAGTTAGAATTGGAAAGTGTACTTAAGCCCTTATGAAAGGTTAGGCGTGTTTTTTCAAAAGATGCGGAACAACATTTTGAGCAGATCTTTAGAAGACACCTAGTCGATAAAATGATGACAAAAGGGTGAAAATGTTTTTGACCGTCTTTTTTCAGAATTGTGCCAATGTGCGGTGGTTGCTAAATGGGGTGGGAAATGACAATCTGCTCGCTCGGTGAGCAGCCGGTTCGTAAATTTGACAACCCGACCCAACCGAGCCGAGCGTTGCTATTTGAAGAAAAATAAGCATAACAATTTTCACTTTCACTTTTTTAAAAAACACTATTTTTAAAAAAAACTTTTTGAGCGTATTAGCAGAACTATTGTGTTTGGGAAACTAGGAGAATTTAAAATTAACACTTCATATGATCACTTTAACAAAAATAAAAATAAAATATTGAAGCACTTTTTCAAAATTATCACTAGTAAACGCGAGCAAATTCCTTTAAATTCCACTATAGGAAGCTTCTCTTTTGACAGATAGGCCTATTTCGTCTGCGACTTACAGACTTCTTCAGTGTCGAGCACACGACACTGAAGAAGTCTGCAAGTCGCAGACGAAATAGGCCTATCTGTCAAAAGAGAAGCTTCCTATAGTGGAATTTAAAGGAATTTGCTCGCGTTTACTAGTGATAATTTTGAAAAAATTTTTAATTTTTTTTTTTTTTTTTTTTTAAATTATTTTATTAAATTTTTTTTTTTTATTTTTTTTTTTTTACCAAAAAAAAAAAAAGGGACGTTAAAACAACATCTTCATCTGGAAGACTTTCATTTAAATTTGAGTGTTTCCAATTTGTTCTAAAAGTGTTATTTGCTAATTTCACATTTATTGTGATATGTTGTGAAAAAATTAGTGCATCAAAACCCCGTGGAAGGAATAGGACGCAACAAGATAACGAAGTGCTTTGCAGGGCTTGGCTGGATGTTTCCCAAGATTCAATCTTTAGGACAAACCACATGCAAAAAAAAATTGTAAACCTAATAATACTCGACGTAGGGTATGTGTCCCTTGACTCAGCCTAATATGCAACAATCGATTACATTATTTGTTATAACTCATAAAACATTTGAGTTGGAAGTAATATTTAACTAGTTATACACTTGTCTAGATATGTTAAATAAACCATTTGGTAGTATATATAACGAAATTTTACACAACTCATTTTATAAAGTCCGCAACTTTCGAGGAATATAGATGTAATGTCGGTCTATATTCACCAAATTGGGTCTATTTATGGATGCAACTTCGTCCCTTTCGATAGATTTGTTATTAAATGTTAAATACACACGGGTTTTTTATTACTTTATTTTGCCTATTAGTGTATTTCACGAAGAGTATGCCATAACAATCCCAGAAAACCGACGCCAAAATTTTTCCGATCCATTGAGCCTCCCTAGTCAAGTTTGGAACACTCGTGCTGGCTAAGTCCATTGCCGGGAACTCCTTCTGTTCGCTGGTGTGTAATAGTGGATCCAGGTTTCACCAACAGTTACCAATTGACGCAGAAAGTCCTTTCGATTCCGCATCATCAAGTCGAAACACTGTTTTGAAGTACTCTCGCGTTCATGTTTTTGGTCAGGAGTGAGCATGCGTGGCACCCAGCGGCAGGATAACTTTTTCATATGCAGAATCTCGCCCAAAATATGGCGTGTGCGCTCAGTACTAATCTTTGTGGCATCTGCTAGCTCACGCACCTTCACTTTCCGGTCAGCCAACATCATTTCATGATTTTTTTTGACATTGTCCTCTGTAACCGCATCGGAGGGCCTGCCGCTGCGGACTTGATCGGTAGTGGAGTTGCGGCCACCACGAAACTCTCGAAACCAATATTCAACCCATAATACTTATCCAACTTTTCTTTTGATTCCTTCGCCGTTTTGAGTCTTAAAAAAAAAATGTTTTATGAGAGAACGAAAATCGTCTTCATCCAGATTGAACATGGTGCCAAACACGTCAACAACAATCAGCTGTCAAAACAAAACTATGGGCAGTATCGCACTGACATTTGGCGTGTTTGCCTAAATATGAACGGACTACATGCACAATCTTTTATGCAGTAGCATCGCATTTTGGCAGTCAAGGAGGTTAATTTTGACCGCACCTAGTAAAAGACAACCGGTCAATGGACTAACGGAATCAGTGTTTTGTATATGCTAAACTTCGTCTGATCGAAGAATCCTTAAAAATCCTAAGTATGCACTGTTTAGTTTCCGCCATAATGCGTCTTTGAATCTGTCCACTGGTGTCATTGTCAGTAATCACAAATGAGCCTAGATACACGAGTTTGTCAACCACCATTTCCTCACCATCGATCTCAACCCGTCCCGTGTATATATCCACTCTACAGAAAAAAAAAACAATAAACTCCACGACCTTGCCGTAAACCTCTTCACTATATTAAAGAACTAGAGAGTGTCCCAGAAATTTTTACAACGCTCATCACATGATTCATCGATGCCGTGACCAATCGTATCAATTTATCTGCAAATCCATAGCTGACATAACTGGTCTCGATTCACGGCATTTCTAATATTAAATTTTGCCAAATCTTGATAATCTTCAACGTGGGCATCCATGAATCCTGCTTGTTATTGCCGTACGAACTCTTTTCTTATTGGTGATAGACGCTGACATAGAATTTATGAGAGTAACTTGGAGTTGGCGCTCATTAGAGTGATCGAACGACTATAGCAGCATAATAACTTGCTTGCAGTTTCATGAGGTTTTACAACTATAGTTCTTGTAGCGTCATCGTGGTCTTTGCGGATTATTTACAATCCCTATTTACTTCTGTATTATTTGCAACGTTTAATTTTAAGGGCATCATATTAGGCCTGCACCCACCACCGGTTTCAATCATTTATATGGATACTCGTACCCCAGTCGGTACCATCTGGAGGTAGGGATAGAAGTTAAAAATAAACTCTAAAATGAAATCGATTATTTTTTTTTTCTTTCTCGCACATTCTACAGCGTATCATTTCGATATTGCCACACTTGCCGCTCAGCTTGAAACAAATATGAAAATGAAACACATTAAGAAAAAAGCGTTTGCCTTTTATTTTTGCAATTTTGAAATTTACCAGTGTAAAGACTGTTCGAGTCGAAGCAGTCTCAAAATGCCCTTTCAATTACGATCATTGAAACTGTAACCTGCCCTATCCAGCTGATATATTTACGTGTGGCACCTTCGTCAATACATTATTTTATAAATAATTATGTGATTAAATGAAAATTTAAATATAAAACGTGTTATAATCACGTGTTGTCGTGAGATAAAATGGTATAAACATACAAATCAGTTTAAATTAAAATTTTTGTGAAGGCTCTTCATCAACACGATGAAAACTAAAATAATCATGGCAACCACACTTTCGTTCGTCAACATCAATGAGATTCGTTAGAAACAAGAACAAAGCGATAACAGCAATTTAATATCTTTGTAATCACATTACAAAGTGCAATTTGGAACTGTTCATAAAAGAAGGCAATACAAAATACATAATTGGAATTCCTTAACGATTCTTAAAAAAATAAAACCCCAAGTCAAATATCATTTCGGATATGTATGATGTATGATATGTACTACCACCCATTGTAGCACGGAAACTAAGTCCGACAGCAATGGGCTCTCCTCTCTGTTAGTAATAAGTGCAAAAGTCTGCCACAGATTCCGTTGCAGCTTATTGTATTCAAGGCACTAGATACTTCTATAGCATAAGAGGAGAAGGAAAAGATAAAATAATAATTGGACATATAAGACATAATAAATAAAAGTACACAAAACCCTTTAGGTACAAATTATAAAATTATGTTTTTTAATATATGAAAACACATGTTCTAAAATGATGATGATAAAGATGAATGGTAAAGGTAATGAATAAACAATTTCATATAAAATAATATATTTAGCGCGGGCATATTAAAATATGAACTGAAAATTACATGCTTGCTGACTGCTGTTTTGTTACAATTGAAGACAAACTTGCGCATCCATTATGAACCAGAGCATTTAGACAATGTATGACAGCCATGAAAAATAAAAAATTACAAGGTACAGCCCAGTCCCCATCGAGCTCTCATGCCGTGCGGTTCTATTTTCTTTTGCTGAAGGAAGTATTTTTGCTACCTAAAGCTATAACAAAATCAAACAGCACTTTTCAGTGCTTAACATTACCTGCACATTTTTTATTTTTTTGCCCTTGTTCCTTTTCGATCCTTGTCTGGACCCTACGCGAGGTAATCCGACTTGGATATCGATTTGGAAAATTCCTCTTTGACCCTTCGGATTCTTGTAGAATCTGCTTGGAAGTTGATTAGGAGAAAACGTAGAAATTCTAATCATTTTGGAGAAAATGGCGCCTAAACGCAAAAGAAAGGGACAATCTCTGGATTCCCCTTCTACTAATATTGATTTGAGCAATCAATTCGATATTCTTACTGATGATGAGAATGATCCATCAGTCAGGCAAAAATCTTCGAAGCATTCCCGAATTAATGCAGGGAAAGAAAAGGTTCCACTTATTGTGGTAACAACATCTGATTTTCATGGGCTCCGTAAGGAACTCACGAATTTCATTAAAGATTTTAAATTTTCCTTTCAAATTGGTCGTCGGGGTGAATGCCGTGTATTGGCTGAAACCTTGATCGGATTTAAACTTCTCGTGGAGTATCTTGCTCAAAGAGGCATCAAATTCTTTACACATGACACCAAAACTGAACGTCTGTTCAAGGTGGTCTTAAAAGGTCTAGCCAGTGGTGAATCCCTGGATGAGATCAAACAAGAAATTATTAAATTGCTTGGAGTTACACCAGTTCAAGTGATAAAGATGAAAAAGAAATCCCAACCTGGCGATTCTCGCAATGGGATTTCAAACGATTTTTATTTAGTTCATTTTAAATCAAATGAACTGAATAAATCAAGGCATTGGAAAAAGCTAGCCTTATGCTCCATGTCAGAGTGAAGTGGGAACACTTCAGGAAGACTGGAGGAAATTCTCAACACCTCACCCAGTGCCGTAAATGCCAGGGATGGGGTCACGGGACAAAAAATTGTCACATGGATGCCAAATGCATGCATTGTGGCGATTCCTCTCACGCCAAGGACAACTGTCCTGTGAAGGATCCCAAAAATCTTAAATGTGCGAATTGTGGTGGAAACCACAAATCCAATTTTTGGGAATGCAAGACTCGCAAAGCGATCTTGAATTCTCGTGCTAAGCATCAGGTAGGGACCGCTTCACGTTCCCGACCAGGTAATTATTCCTCGGCTGTTAACAACGGTCATCGAGGAGGAAATCCAACATTCGTACCGGAAGGTACGAACAATGCCCAACCGTCAAATTTTCCACTGCTATCTACTGTTAACAATGGTCAGCGAAGTACAAATGTACCCGTAAGTACACACAGAGCACAAGTTTTCAATGCTCAATTCTTACCTGCTGGTAGCAATGTACAGCTAGGTAATGGAGCTTCCTACGCTGCCGTTACAGCCGGTAGAAACCAAAATTCTACCAGAAATGTTGAAGATTTTGACTTAGGTAGCATAACCGCTCCAAAAATGGATTTTTTACAGAAATCATTAATCGATATGATTAATGGAATGTTAAACACAAACTCCATGTTTGATGCAATTCAAACTGGTATAAAATTTGCAAACAATATTGTCATGACCCTGAAATTCAGCAATGGGTATTAAGACACTGAATATTTTAAATTGGAATGCTCGATCTCTTAAAAATAATGAAGACGAGCTGTTTAACTTTTTACGAGTTCATAACGTGCATATTGCCGTTGTAACTGAAACTTTTCTTAAACCAGGTGATAAAATAAAAAGGGATCCTAATTATTTCGTACACCGCAATGATCGTCTTGAAAGTCCAGGTGGTGGCGTTGCCATAATTGTTCATAGGCGTATCAAACATCAAATTCTTTCTTCATTTGATACCAAAGTTTTTAAAACTTTGGGGGTTTCTGTTGAAACAAAATTTGGTCAACTTACACTATTAGCTGCCTATTTACCATTCCAATGCGTAGGTCAGCAAAAGAATCTTCTCAAGGGTGACCTACAGAAGATTACCCGTAATAGGTCAAAATTCTTCATTATTGGTGATTTTAATGCAAATCACCGATCGTGGAATAATGCTCAAAGTAAATCCAATGGTAATATACTATTTGATAATTGTTCTGCGGGTTATTACACTATCCAATACCCAAACAGCCCAACTTGCTTTTCTTCTGCCAGAAATCCCTCAACTATTGATTTGGTCTTAACTGATTCATGTCAACTTTGTAGTCAATTGGTTACCCATGCTGACTTCGGTTCGGATCACCTTCCAGTACCTTTTGAAATATCTCAAGAAATAATTTCTAATCCCAACAGTTCTACTTTCAATTATCATAGAGCTGATTGGAACCAATATCAAACATTCATGGAATATAACTTTGATCCTAATATTCCTTTGGAAACTAAAAATGATATCGATAATGCTCTTGACTCTCTGACTACTTCCATAGTTGAAGCAAGAGCTGTCTCAGTTCCAAAATGCGAGGTAAAGTTCAATACAATTATAATAGACGACGAAACGTTTCTCTGCCCTGAGGAACAAACAATTTGAAAATAATGTGTCAAAATTAGAGCCGAGTTCCAAACCTTTTTGGAAACTCTCCAAAATTTTAAAGAAACCTCAAAAGCCTATTCCAGCGCTCAAAGAAGGTGATAAAATATTGCTAACAAATGTGGAAAAAGCTCAAAAACTTGCTGAGCAGTTTGAGAGTTCCCATAATTTCAGTTTGAGTCTTACTAGTCCTATTGAGAATCAGGTTGCTCTTGATTATCTGAATATTTCCTCATGGGAAAATATTTTTGATGAATCCTGGGGTACTGATTTGGATGAAGTAAAAACTATAACTAAAAAGTTAAAAAATATGAAGGCTCCAGGTGATGATGGAATTTTCTATATACTCTTAAAAAACTCCCAGTGAGTACCTTGTCTTTCATGGTAAAATTATTTAATAAATGTTTTCATTTGTCATACTTTCCTGGCAAATGGAAAAAATGCCAAAGTTGTACCAATTTTGAAGCCCGAGAAAGATCCAGCTGAAGCTTCTAGCTACAGACCAATAAGTTTACTTCCTTCAATAAGTAAACTTTTTGAAAAGATAATTTTGAATAGAATGATGCTTCACATCAATACAAACTCAATATTTGCAGATGAGCAATTTGGATCTCGCCATGTCCATTCAACTACTCATCAACTTTTGAGAGTTACTAATTTAATTCGTTCAAACAAATCTGAAGGCTGCTCAACTGGAGTTGCTCTTCTAGACATAGAAAAAGCATTCGACAGTGTTTGGCATGAAGGTTTGATTGCTAAATTGAAAAACTTTAATTTTCCGCTCTATATTATAAAATTAATTCAAAATTATTTAACTGACAGAACTCTGCAGGTAAATTATCAGAATTCCAAATCTGATCGACTACCTGTTAGAGCTGGAGTTCTTCAGGGTAGCATTCTTGGGCCGATACTATAGAACATTTTTACTACCGACCTCCCTGATTTGCCTCAGGGGTCAGAAATCCTTGTTTGCTGATGACACAGGCATCTCCCTTAAAGGAAGAAATCTTCGTGTCATTTGCAGGAGACTGCAGACAAGTTTGGACATTTTCTCTTCTTATTTACAGAAATGGAAGATTTCTCCCAACGCTTCCAAAACTCAACTAATAATATTCCCACATAAACCTAGAGCTTCTTTTTTGAAACCTAGTAGTAGTCACATCGTTACTATGAGCGGTGTTCCAATTTCCTGGTCAAGTGAAGTGAAATACCTTGGTCTATTACTTGATCAAAAATTAAATTTTAAAAATCACATTGAAGGCATTCAAGCCAAATGTAATAAATATATAAAATGTTTACATCCTCTTATAAACAGAAAATCCAAACTTTGTCTGAAGAACAAACTACTAATATTTAAACAAATTTTTAGACCGGCCATGCTTTATGCTGTTCCAATATGGTCTAGTTGTTGTGCTACCAGGAAAAAAATACTTCAAAGGATTCAGAACAAAGTTCTGAAGATGATTTTGAAGCTGCCGTCTTGGTACAGTACTAACGAAGTACATAGAATTTCGAATCTTGAGACTTTAGAACAAATGTCCAACAAAATAATTAATAATTTCAGACAAAAACCGTTGCAATCTTCTATTGCAATGATTAATTCCCTTTATGCTTAGTTAAGATTAATTTTAGTTTGTTTTTAGTTTTAAGATTATTATTGTTATACTGACACGCAGGAATAAAAACCTGTTTAAAATACTGAACTGCTAAGGCATGAACAATGTAAACAAAATCAGATACATATTAAACAAATAAAGAGTACAAAAAAAAAAAAAAAAAAAAACAAGGTACAGCCTAATGGGGTTGTACACAAAGGTGACGTAGGACTACGCAGCAATCCAATTCCCATACACTTTCCAGAGACGTCAGGGCCATCCGCCAATTGATTTAATTCAGCAAGGAAGCTACGCTTTCAATCCGCTCGAAAATGTCATTGACGAAGCTGTTCGTAATGATTATCGCTTTGGAGGAAACGACAGTATCGGGTTAAAATGCTTCAGTACCCGGTAGATGTGGTGCTATACGTTTTCTTCTTCCGAACTTTTCTGCTGGAACTGTTTGCCTTCCGAGATGGTGGAGCGAGAATGCACCATAAGAGCACATCCTGTTTATATGATCGACCACCTGGAGAAAATTATGCTTATTGCGTTGTAGATGGTTTTGGTCTGTTTGGGAATTCAAAGTCTATTATTGCCGATAGACGTCTAGGTCGAAGTGCTAATGGTACTTTAGATCAGCATTAGGAAGTAAATATGTAAGAAAATTCTATTGTACACTCTTTAGAAAGCATTTGGTGGCCCTTTATACGGCCCCGGTTGTTGATTGTTCAACGCGCTTTGCCATTTACTCTGGAACGCAGCGTTTAAAGCAATGCCATGTTCAGCCGGGGTGCGGTAATGGAAATTTTAAACAGCACAAGAGAAAAATTCAAGCAAACAAACTCTTCAGTTGGCAAACTGATTTGGTCGTCCTTAAAAGGACGGATTTAGTTGACGGGCGAGAAACATGGTTCGCGATTGAACTTAGGCTATCTTCTTGGTATTCTTGGTTCAGTTCCTCGTCGTTGCGGGTGGCCATCTGCAGGTGACGTGGGATGATTCTTGTCTCGTTGTCACGGGCGGCTGTTTCCCGCCAACTCGTAGGCTTCAGCAGCCATGTTTCTCGCAGCGAGGTTGACGAGGGCATCCGCGCCAACAGTCAACTGCACCAACACCTCTCTAGGCAACGACTGCTCGCCAGTGCACCGTCCAGGTTCTCTCCGATTATACCTTGCATTTGGTATTTACTCTGAAAAATCGACATTATAAGACATTATCTTGTATTAACGTTATTTTTAACAGCTTTATGTTAAAAATCAATCAATTTTAATATTAAAATAGATGCGTAGAAATATTCCAGATAGATTGGTGCTAATATTTTGAAAATCGGTCATGAAATGAATTAGTTATTAACGTTCAAAAGCAAAGCATATTTCGTGACGCTCCAAATTCTCTAACCCGCAACGTGTATCCCTGTATTGAAAACAAAGACGTAGTCCTACGTCAAAATGAATTTTTAATTTTTAATTATTTTACAATACCTGATGATATGATAATATATGTACGTTCATAACATAACAACAAAAATAGATAAAAAATATATTTGGTCTCTATTTCCCGTAATGTCCTTACATGTTATCTGGATGGATCTAAGGAAAGAATGATCTCAAAGCGCGCTGCAACCAGCGGGTGGATAGTCAAGAAAACGAATATTTTTTTTGGCTCAGGAGGTACTAGCACACCGGTCCCAAGCTCGGTCCCAAGCTTAATGATTCGCCCCTAAGACCGTAACACACACCAATACACTCTCGAATATTCTGTCAAAATAGCATAGCGAATCAAAACAAAAACAAAGATACTTGTACCAAACGGTAATAAAAAGCGCAAGAATGCATGGCAAGGTGCAGACTGCAAGGTGTACTTCGGAACTAGGGGTTCTACAACAGTGAACCAATTTTAAATCACGAGTTGCACATTGATTGTTGCTGCAACTACGATCATAATGTGAATAGTAAAATTTTCGATGTGACCTCCAGGCACACGATCCTCTGTAGCAGGTAATGTGATATTTGGACTAAAAATATTTTCAGTAAGATTACAGTCCATTAAACACAAGATCGCATATTATAACGGATATTAGTGTAACGTGGAGGCGACATGCGTACATTTAACAAGGAGTTAAATGAACGAATGAACCTATATCGCCTCCACGTTGTACTCCTATGCGCTATCATATGCGATTCTGTGTTGACTGGGAGTACTTAAAGCTGTAATTAATGCAATAAAATTTTGCCTGTTTAAAGTTTATTGCGTGACCCTCGGATTTTTCTAATATAAACTTCCGAACTTTCGAACCGATTTGGCTCGAATTTGATCCAGAGACTCAGCCATGAGGCTTTATGATGCGGGAAGGTATTTTTTTTTTCGTTCATCTAGCAGAGCAGAACAACAAATATGTACTCTCTGTAGCTGAAGCGGAAATGAAGAGGCGATCAGCGAATTAGCAACGGATTGTGCTTAGATGCGATTTAAATAATTTTCAAAAACAGGTCTGGTGTAGAATCTGAGATTTACACACAAAAATGGTAAGATGGTGGCAGCCATAGTGATTCCCGGCCAAGTTTTCGTAAGATAAAAATGTTAAAACTAGATATTTGGATTTAGTTTTTGCTTTATTCTTTGAAACCCGATAGGATTGTCGCAGGACTACGTAGCAATGTGTAATGAATGTTATTATTGTTATTATTTTTAATGAACCTGTATTAGAATAGATGCGACATTTATCGATTGGAACAAGCGAAGCCTTGCCAAAAATCAGTGGGGTTGTGTATAATTAGCACACGACCTGTTGATGTAGACTTTGTTTAATCGTTTGTTGCATTGTCTGGTTCAACATGTAAGATTAGTTTACTTTGTTTTGTAGAGCATCATTGCAACGCAGGTGCTGTTGGATCGGATAGATAAGTAAGTATGTTAGAAAATTCTATTGTACACTCTTTCGAATGCACTTGGTGGCCCTGAAAAGGGTCGTTTGGTTTGAATCATGAGACGGCCACGGTTGTATTTGCTACGATGGTTGAGAGGGTCACTATCTTATGGCGTGAATGATAGTTGACGATCTGTTAGCAATATGAATTTTATCTACAAAGACATAACCCCTGTTCACGTTGAATTTGGGACACTTTTCTTTCTGTGTACATTTTGAATTATGTCACGAATCACTGTAACGTTTCACTTATATGACAGCTGAAACTTTCTACTTTATTTCGTGGTACAACATGTTAACATTCTTATTAAATTCAGTAAAATGGCGTCTAATCAAGTGGAAGTGCACAAACGCATTTTGTACGAACGGCAGAAAAATCTGAATTTTTCGGTACGCGATCTAGCCAAGAAACTAAAACTACCGATAAGTACCGTGTTTTGTGTCTGCAAATCATTTGACCAGCGCTTGACTGTGGAACGGAAGGTTGGAAGTAGAATAAATCAAAAAGTATGCTCCCGACAAATGGACAAGAAGGTGGTAGCCATTATTGAGATGAATCCCAATCTTTCTGTGCGAAAGTTGGGAAATCAAAATCATGGCTCGCAAAGTTGGGAAGTCAAAATCATACGTGCAAAAAGTGAAGCAGAGGAGAGGACTGAAGGCGTACAAAGTGAAAAGGGTGGCCAACCGTGATGACAAGCAAAATTTCACTGCAAAACGTCATGCTAAGGAGCGTTACACCAATTTTTTGCAAACATTTTCTTGTATCATAATGGAAATGTCTGCAAAAGCGGTTGCTACCGTTTATCAGAAGTTACGACTCTCCAGCTCTGTTTTGGGGATTTGGTTGGGAAGGGGGGAGTGGGGAGCTCTGTTTTGGCTGATTTGGCCTTTGTATAGGAAGGGAAGGAAAGAAAAGAGGAAAGGGAAAAAAAAACCAAGTGGGGGGGGGGGGGGGGGGAAAAAAAGCAAATCTAGGGTTTTTTTTTTCATTAGGGCGCATCTAACATTGAGAGACTCTCTTTGACTACTTTCTCTTTCATTCATATTCCAATCACCTTTACGTTTTTCATTCTACTATTTATAGAGTATGCTAGCCAGCTCTGTTGTGTTTCGATCTGTACTAAAGAATGCCTCGAAAGTTTTATAATGGCGCTGTAATGAATGAAAGAGAGTGAGCCCGGAGAGAATTTCTCAACGTTAGATTCGCCATAGTGAAAAAAAAACCCGAGAAATGGTACCGATGATTTCAAGAGAAGACGGAGAATCGTCACGACGGCTGTATCTGAGGATACCGTACGGTAAATGATGGCGGGTGTACCACAAAGAGTACGAGAATTTTTCAAAAAGAAGGACTAACATATGAATCACCTGTTCGTAATGTATTTATAACTCTATTATTGCGAAATAAACAATCGGTTTTGTTGAATTATGTGTACATTTGTTTTTCTGCTATTAATTTGGTGTCAAACATACAATGTGGACGGGCTTTTCAAGGATAATTTTCGTGCAGGAATTCAATACGCCAGTGGATATATATTAATATATATATATGTATATATATATATATATATATATATATATATATATATATATATATATATATATATATATATATATATATATATATATATATATATATATATATATATATATATATATATATATATATATATATATATATATATATATATATATATATATATATATATATATATATATATATATATATATATATATATATATATATATATATATATATATATATATATATATATATATATATATATATATATATATATATATATATATATATATATATATATATATATATATATATATATATATATATATATATATATATATATATATACAGCAATTCCATGAAAAAAAGTTATACGATCTCTCAGAATTTTATAATATTCGGTAGGATTGTTCAACATCGAAAAATATTAGACCCGTATTTTTTTATTTCGTTATTAGACTGGACCTTTCTGCGTTAGACTGGTCCAAAAAATCGTGATTTTTCAAAATCTTCAATTTTCAAAAATTTATAACTCCTAAACCGTTTTACCGATTTTAGTCATTTTTGGCCATTGTATTGGTATTTTTTTGAATTTTCAAGCAAAAATACGAAACCTTTGAATATATCAATTTTTGTATGAAAAAAATACAAAACAAATAGTTTTTCTTGAATTTGACTGCGAGGGGCCTCAACGACTCCTTGTTTTAGTATTTTTAAATGAAAGAGCATTCAATTTTACATAACATATCAAAAAATTGGAGATGTTCTGCGTGTCGTTTTGGAGATACAATTTTTTAAAAAATAAATCATTACTCTTCATTTTATACATCACCCGCCTGTAGAAACGATGAAGATGCATGGTAGATTACCATGCGTCTCCATCCAATCAAACCTATGACTAATGAAATCTATGAGTAGGTCACAGAATGTCAAGTAAATATTATATAATAAATAATATTTACTTGACATAATTATATAATATTATAGCAACTAAGACTAATGAGACTTTAGGTAGATATTGACAATTTGATTACCTAACATTCTTTTCGTTACACAGAGGGGCATTGGTATTATTATTTAAAAGAAGAACCGTTGATACGTATTGACTACCTACTGTAGATGTAGAATGTTTATCGACCTGTGAGATTGAATTGAATTGTTTCTCGGCTGTAGCGATCAGGTCTACTCGCTGACGGGAGGGAGTAGAGTGGAATTTCTAAAGCGGAGAAGCAGCAGAGTGAACAACATCTCTTTCATTTCATACTCGTCGCTCGCTTGCGTTATCTGTTATTCTGTTGCTTTCTCGCTTTAGAAATTCCGCTCTACTCGCTCCCGTCTGCAAATAGACCTGATCGCTATAGCCGAGAAACAATTCAATACCTATTGTAGTCTAGGCTGCAGTTCACTTCACTTGATCGTAGGTACAATATAAACATCATATAAAACACGGAAATTTATGTAAGAAGTTACCAGTTGAAAACAAAGTATCATATCAGAACAGTTATATCAAAGAATATCGTAAAATGAAACGTAAGTGTTCAATTTGTAGTGTTTGGGTGTTGAGTTCGTGTTCCAGAAAAATCAACGCAAAATTGTACGACCATGCTGTGGAAAAAAAGGTTAAAATTGATGAGAGTAGCTCTTTCATTTGTCAAAGTTGCTACAAGAAATTGTATAAGCACATTGATACCATGACCGAAGAACCCATTACAGGACCATCCAGTATAGGCACTACAGGTATGTTATATAAAAGTTCATATAATTCTGTTTTAATTTGAATTCTTCTCTTGCAATTGTTACTGGAACATTTTTATTTTTACATTCTTTTAGAATCGTGCGAAGCAACCAGTCACGAAACAATTGCCCTTGCAGGACCGTCCGGCATTGTTCCTCTTCCCTACCAAAGTAAATAATAAAATAGAAATTATTTGCATGATTTCCAATCAATCAATTTTTAATCAATAATTTGTTATATTTATTTACAGGCTCATTGGAAACAACCAGCTATGAATCGATCGGTACCACCAATAACACGTTTTTGTCT
The DNA here is from genome assembly GCA_024533555.2 of Aedes koreicus. Lineage (NCBI taxonomy): Eukaryota > Metazoa > Arthropoda > Insecta > Diptera > Culicidae > Aedes > Aedes koreicus. The sequence continues at coordinate 152,432 of JAHHFK020006021.1, forward strand.
GACGATAATGAAATGCTAACACAGCTTAAGGATAAATTTAAGGAAACAAAAGATAGCAATGAGCGGTATAGGATTTTAACCACACTGCCCAAAAGTTGGTCTACATATAGGATTATGCAAGAGTTTGATGTTTCCCAATATATGGCCAACCAAGTGAAAGTATTACAACAACAGGAGGGAATAATGTCAGTGCCTAAAAAGAGGATTAGTAGAGCTTCGTTAGGAGAGGAAACGCTAATGCGTGTTCGTAATTTTTATAATAGCGACGATATAAGTCGTGTGTGCCCGGGAAAAAGGGATTATTTGATATCCAACAATGAAGAAGGTAGGATCTACATACAAAGAAGGTTAGTTTTATGCAATTTGCAAGAGGCGTACTCCATATTTAAAAATACTCATCCTGATATTAAGATTGGATTTTCGATGTTCGCCAGTAACCGTCCAAAACACTGCATTTTGGCAGGAACAAGTGGCACGCATACGGTGTGCGTTTGCATTTACCACCAAAACGTTAAATTGATTTTTAAAACACTCCAAAGTAAACAATTACTTCCAGATGGTGTTCAGTCCTACCATGATATGTTTTCAAAAATAATTTGTCAAAATCCAAATGAGCATTGCTGGCAGCAATGTTGCGAAAATTGTCCGGGAATGCAAATTTTAGCGGTAGAACTTATGACCATTCTTAATAACGGTCACGTTGAATCATTACAATTTAAACAATGGCGTCAAGCAGAAAGATGCAGTTTGGACTTAGTTGAAATGGACACACAAGAATTTATTGATACTTTTTTAGAAAAATTACTCAATTTATTGCCACATAACTTTACAGCTGAGCGACAGGCAAACTATTTAAAACACGTGAAAAACAATTTAAAAGCTACTGAGTGTATCATAATCTGTGATTTTTCGGAGAATTATTCATTCGTTGTGCAGGATGCAGTTCAAGGCTTTCATTGGGCAAACGCTCAATGTACTATTCACCCTTGTGCTATTTATTTTAAAGATGAAGAATCAAATGATTTGAAGTTTACCAGTTTTATTGCAATTGCTGATTTCACTAAACATAATCATGTCGCAGTGCGTCTTTTTTTGACTCAATGCATAGCGTTCATAAAAAGTAAGTTATCAGGTTTAGAGAAAATTTATTTCTTCTCAGATGGATCTGGAAGCCAATACAAAAATAAAATGACCGCTTTTAATTTGTGCAACATGCAAAAAGATTTTGGCATAGATGCCGAGTGGAATTTTTCGCTACTTGTCATGGAAAGGGCCCTTGTGATGCTTTGGGAGGCGTATTGAAACGAAATGCTGCGAAAGCCAGTTTGCAAGATCATCACATAACAACGGCCGAAGAACTTTATTCATGGGCTATTTCTAAGCCAGACTCGAAAATACACTATCAATTTTTTTCGGAATCCGACTATAATAAAATGGAAAGAAAATTAAAAAAATCGTTACACACGTGTGAAGCAAATTTCAGGGACTCAGTCATTCCATAGTTTTAAGCCTCAAAACGAAGAGTATATTATTGTGAAACAAAATTCATTTTCAACGGAAGAAAAAATGTATAAAATTGTTATGAAAAAACTTAATAAATAAAAATAAATGTATAAAAGTGTTTTTCTTATTTTTTAACATGTTCATCATGTCGCGCGGCTTTAAAGTGTTTTTTTCTTGGAACTTACACTAAGCAAACATATTTGAAATTTTAAAGCCTTATTTATTTGAAAAGGTAATCGTCAAAAAATAGCAATTGGTCTGTGTGGTTAACGGAAAGCCTTAAAGACTGATTCGAATGTTATACTAAGTTTGTAAGTAACTCATAGATTTCATTAGTCATAGGTTTGATTGGATGGAGACGCATGGTAATCTACCATGCATCTTCATCGTTTCTACAGGCGGGTGATGTATAAAATGAAGAGTAATGATTTATTATTTAAAAAATTGTATCTCCAAAACGACACGCAGAACATCTCCAATTTTTTGATATGTTATGTAAAATTGAATGCTCTTTCATTTAAAAATACTAAAACAAGGAGTCGTTCAGGGCCCTCGCAGTCAAATTCAAGAAAAACTATTTGTTTTGTATTTTTTTCATACAAAAATTGATATATTCAAAGGTTTCGTATTTTTGCTTGGAAATTCAAAAAAATACCAATACAATGGCCAAAAATGACTAAAATCGGTTAAACGGTTTAGGAGTTATAAATTTTTGAAAATTGAAGATTTTGAAAAATCACGATTTTTTGGACCAGTCTAACGCAGAAAGGTCCAGTCTAATAACGAAATAAAAAAATACGGGTCTAATATTTTTCGATGTTGAACAATCCTACCGAATATTATAAAATTCTGAGAGATCGTATAACTTTTTTTCATGGAATTGCTGTATAGATAGATAGACTAGCTGAACCCGGTGCGTGCGCTGCTACGCTTGCAACTAAATGAGAGAAAATTTAATATAACTGGCACGTTAATGGTTTTTTTTTTTTCGAAATGATTTTTTTTTTCTTGAATAAGCAGGGGTTCAAACTTTTATCAAAACATGCTTTTTACCCGAGAAATACACGTTTTGTGTTTAAGTAACCTGGACAGTTCTCATTTTAGGAAAAAAATTGTGTTTCATTTGTATGGGAGCCCCTCCCTTCCAGAGGGGGTGGTTTCTCAAACGACCATACAATCATTGCCTTCAAAACCCCCCACATGCCAAATTTGGTTCCATTTGCTTGGTTAGTTCTCGGGTTATGATGAAATTTGCTTTTTATTTGTATGGGAGCCCCCCCCCCCCCCCGTCAAAATGGGGAGGGGTATTGAACTGGCATAGAAACATTTCTTGCCTCCAAAAACCTCAACATGCCAAATGCCAATTTGGTTTCATTTGCTTCATTGCCTCTCGAGTTATGCTAAAAATTATGTTTCATTTTTATGAGAGTCTCCCCTTCTAGAAGGCGGAGGGGTCTCAAACCACATTAGAAACATTTATTTCTCTCAAAAACTTCCACATGCCAAATTTGGTTCCATTTGCTTTAATTTTTTATCGAGTTATGAAGAAATTCGTGTTTCGTTTGTATGAGAGACCCCTCTTTCAGTGAGCGGAGGAGTCTGAAAGGAGTCCACAATAGAATCATTTCTTGCCTTCAAAAAACTCCACCTGCCTAATGTGGTTCCATTTACTTGATAAGTTCTCGAGTTATGCAGAAATTTGTGTTGGATTTGTTTGGAATCTCACCTCCCTCCCCTTTCCAGATGGTGGAGGAGTCTCAAACTTCCATAGAAACATTTCTCTCCTCCAAAAACCTCCACATGCCAAATTTGGTGCCATATGCTTGATTAGTTCTCGAGCTATGCACAAATTTGTTTTTCATTTGTATGAGAGCCCCCCTCTTACTTAGGGGTCTTGAGTTAGCATAGGAACATTTCTTGCCTTCAAAAAGTTCTCGAGTTATGCAGAAACTTGTGTTTCATTGTGTATGGGAGCACCGCCCCCCCCCCCCTAACAGACAGAGAGGAGGGGTCTCGAACCACCAAGTTGAAACATTTATTGCCTTTAAAATCCCCGCAAGCCAAATTTGGTTCCATTCATTTATTAGATCTAGAGTTATGAAGAAATTTCAGTTTCATTTGTATAACAGCACCCCTTCTAGGAGAGGGGAGGGGTCTCAAACCACCATAGAAACATTTTTCACCACCAGAAAATCCCACATGCCAAATTTGGTTCCATTTGCTTGATTAGTTCTTGAGATATGCAGAAACTTCTGTTTCATTTGTATGGAGCCTCCGTTTCTAGAAAGGGGAGGGGTCTCAAACTACCATAGAAACATTTCTTGCCTCCAGAAACTTCCGCATGCTAAATTTGGATTCCTTTGCTTGATCAGTTCTCGAGTTATGCAGAAATATGTGTTTCATTTGTATGGGAGCCCCCCCTTTCAGAGGAGGGAGGGGTCTCTTACTATCTTAAGAACCTTCCCCTGCCCCAAAAACCCCTGCATACAAATTTTCACGCCGATCGGTTCAGTAGTCTCCGAGCCTATTAGGGTCAGACAGACAGACAGACAGATGGTCTATTTTAGCTAGTTCTATTCAAGTTTCGCTGATGCAAATCAGGTATAAAGTTAGATCTAAAAATATGACCGCCGCTGAAGATGCCCAGAATTTTATAATAATTGCTAGTTAATTGTTTCTTTGTTTCTTTAAAAAAAACCCAAGTGATGTTTTTACTAACTATCCTACCACGTGATTCCATTAATAAAAGCAACTTGCCAACCATGCGTCCATATCAATCTAAAAGTGATTTTTAATGTTCATTTAGCTTTTTGAGGTACTATGGCCATATATTTTTTTTTAAATTTATATGGAGCTTATTGATTATTTTTTTGTCAAATATAATTGAACCATTTTTATTACATTCTCGACAATGCTTTTCCAAAAAATTGTTAATTCCAATTTAGAAAAGGAACTTCTAGATATCTCCAATTTTTTTTTCTAAAAATTCGTAGAAGCAAACTGTCATAAATGAATCCAATGTCACCTTATTTACTTTATTTCATGTATATTTGCATAAACTTCAAATATCCATTTTATCGAATATTTTATTTGGTTTGTACTCGAGGAATTTTCAGGTAAACCCTCGGGTAAACCTATGAAATTCGTTCAGTTTAAAAATTAATTTAACTTGGTTCAATGAAATATGAAGTGAAACCATAAACTAGAAATAGAATACTGAATACGGTTATTGATCTTAGGACATAAAATCCTGGATGACAAAGAACATCGATAATACAGCAATATGTCATTTCGCATGGGCCTCTGAACTAAATTCATGAACATGTTTTTAATTGGGGAGTTTTGGATAACCTATAACATCTCTTTTTTTTTTCCAATACTCTGTTTAATCTAGTTCAAAGACCCTATCCAAATATTTTTAAAAGATCCTGGGATACACTGGTAGATCTTGAGAAGTATATTCTGAGAGTTCTTCGATCATCTAGAACATCGGTTAAATGAAACAAGGATATATTTACAAAATAGTAAATATTTACATATTTACATATGAAGAGAACCAACGAAACTATCAGTACTTTCTCTTCATATATTATTTTAGTAAAAAAAATTTTCATTTTCTATGCTTCGTGTTGATATGTTGATATTAAATTTCGTGGGCTTAAAAAGTTAACGCCTATCCAGTGTTCTATAGATAGTTTACCTTTTTATTTCTAGAAAGTTTGTTATAGTTTGATTCTGTTTATAGATTATTTTTTTTATACTTATAGAATTTTTTTATATATTATAAGGTAGTGTGTTGTAAGAACTTTTTTTGTTGAACAATAAAACTCTAGAGTTGAGGTCTTGATGAAATGAAACTGGAGTTGTAAGGCTTCAACAAAGTGAAGTGAAATATTGATGTTGAATGAATATTCTTTGCCATCCAAGATTTTTTCTCCAGTGCTATTCATCCCATTCCAAAACTACAAAACAACGTATTACGGTATCACAGTATTGTAGTCTAGTCTAGTCTAGTGTTGTCAAATCTATAAGTACACAGCATGTATTTTAAAGATAGGTACCTATGCATCTATTAATTTTCTTGTCGGGACGACCCATCTTACTAATTAACATACAAAACCTCTCACGAGAAAGTTACGTCAGAGTTCAAAGCTCATCCCATACTAGTTACAAAAGAGGTTTTAAAGTATCTAAGACTAGGCTTGACCCAGCCCAAGTCTGCAAATCTCTCTATTAAAGAGGTAATTGTTTTTGTTTTTTTTAATATTTGATCACATGGATGTAAAACCATAGACTAACTCTAAGACCAGTAGGTCCCGAACAAATACGACTTTTTTCTTGGCTCAGTCAGTACTAGCACATCGGTCCCAAGCTCGGTCCCAAGCTTAATAATACGCCCCTAATAATGAACTCACACGAACACACTCTCAAATATTCTGTCAAAATAACACTACAAATCAAAACAGAGGCGCATATATCTATAGTTAGGTGCTGGCTTCAAGGTGAACTTAGGACCAAGGGGGTTCTACAACAGTGAACCGATTTCAAATCGCTAGTTGCATATTGATTGTTGGTAAAACGTCCCAACTTTGTGTACGGCGATAATTAACACAATTATTTTAAATTCTGGATCAACTTCCTCTACCTGATGATGTTGTTGGTTTTCATGGGTGAACCAGTGCTTTGCGAGAAACGGACTTTGATCAACATGAACATGAAAAAAAAGAAAGAAAATAATCACTGCATCGCAGGAATATTTGAAAAAATATTTACTGTTTTTTCCCCATTCAATACGTAGCAATACATCAAATTTGTAAGATCCATGCTCTCACAGAAGAAGTCGTTGCGATTTAATTTCAAGCTAAAGATTGCATTAGGTCCTATGTACCATATGCGTCAAATCGAGAAAAAAAGGATTGAAAATTTGAATTTTATTTTTTAATCGTAATTGCAACTCAATCGTTTAGTCATAATTGTTTACATGGCTTTCAACGTAAAATGTCGTCACAATTACAAAAAAATAGTTGTTTCTGAAGTTTACGATGTTTCTAGGAGTGTAATTGATGCATTTGTTACTTAGGACCTATTGCATTTACATTTGTAAAGGAGCGATACGGTCAAAATTTGGTCAATATCAACTTGACGTATTTCTTTCAATTTTGCATTTAAAAAACCTGAACACCCCTCATTTTGAAGGTGTGTGTGTGTAGAATGTTGCTCTTATTTTGATTTTGGAATTCACTCTTCAGTTGTCAAAATGCCGTCCAAGCAAGAAGAGCAGCGTATCAAAATTTTGCTCGCGCATCGCGAAAATCCGAGCTACTCGCACGCAAAGTTGGTAAAATCGCTAAAAGTTGCCAAATCAACCGTTACAAATGTAATTAAAGTGTTTGGGGAACGTTTGTCGACAGCCAGGAAGACTGGATCGGGGGGAAATCGAGAAACCGGAAGCCGCTGAGACGACAAAGAGAGTTGCCGGTAGTTTCAAGCGAAAACCCTAACCTATCTCTCCGAGATGCCGCAAATAAGCTGGGTGTATCGTCTACAACCGTGCATCGAGCCAAAAAACGAGCCGGACTATCGACTTACAAGAAGGTAGTGACTCCAAATCGCGATGATAAACAAAATACGACGGCCAAAGCGCGATCCCGGAGGCTGTACACGACGATGCTGACGACGAAGTTTGACTGCGTGGTAATGGACGACGAAACCTACGTCAAAGCCGACTACAAGCAGCTTCCGGGACAGGAGTTTTATACGGCAAAAGGAAGGGGAAAGGTAGCAGATATTTTCAAGCACACGAAACTGTCAAAGTTCGCAAAGAAATATCTGGTTTGGCAAGCCATCTGTACCTGTGGCTTGAAAAGCAGCATTTTCATAGCTTCCGGGACTGTGAACCAAGAAATTTACGTGAAAGAGTGTTTGAATAAACGTCTGCTGCCTTTCCTGAAGAAACACGGTTGTTCCGTACTGTTTTGGCCGGATTTGGCATCTTGCCATTACGGTAAAAAGGCCATGGAGTGGTACGCCGCCAACAACGTGCAGGTGGTTCCCAAGGACAAGAACCCTCCCAACACGCCAGAGCTCCGCCCAATTGAGAAATACTGGGCTATTGTCAAGCGGAACCTAAAGAAGACCAAAAAAACTGCTAAGGACGAGCAGCAGTTCAAGGCAAACTGGCTTTCTGCGGCGAAGAAAGTGGACAAGGTGGCTGTACATTTAATGGTTTGGATAATTACCGCAAAAAAGTCGTTAAGGAAAATAACCGCTTTAAATTTATTAGGGTAACGTTAAAGTTCCTGGTTTATATATCACGCAAAATCATTCTTTATATACTTGAACATTTACTTACTTACGTCTCCTGACGGATCTCCTAGGAGTGAGTGCATAGAACTGATTTTGTAATTCACTAACAAAAAAATGCATTTGAAAAGACGTATATTAAATTAGCTCCCACCGCAAAAAAAAAAAAAAAAAAAGAGATGCGTCGGTCCCTTATTGATTGAGATGTGTGCCTTAACGCAAGTAAAAGTCAATAAAGAGAAGTGATCAAATCAGGTTCGCCCTTATTACCGGTCTATCGATGTTTTATTGACTTCATTTAATGATTGATGTAATAACTCATTTACATAAACGTTGGGTGCCACTACAGTCCGGCATGAAAGATCTTTTCCCGTCCCAGCCTTGAAGCATCTGAAAAGTCACATGAATAGAGGTTTTTATAAATACAATATGAACGATGTGATTTAAAAAATCAACACTTCCTCATTAGAAAATTAATCCTCATCGTCGAGAACATCAAAGTCTGCATCAAAATGTTCATCGACCAAATTTTTAGATCTTCTCCCTCTTTTTGGTGGAACCAAAGACTTCAAAAATAATCTCGTAGTATGACTTTTCTTTGCCCTCCGGTAACAGTTTCCTTAAATCTTCTAATTTTGGGGCTGGCAGCTCGATGGGTTGTGTTGTGATAGGTTGCAGCTCTATGGTTTCTATTGATCCCTCGACTGAGCCCTTCGCCTGTTCCAAAATACAGATGCATTTCCAGTCCGATGATGCAACGTCCTCCTTCAAATACACATGCCCTGGATTGTCCGTCGTGTATCGAAAAACCATCGATTGTTTCATACGGAATCGGCTACCGCAAAATGTCGTTCTAGGAATGACGTACCTTTGATCCAAACTTTGCAAATTTAAAAATTCTTTCTGCTCCATTTCTCGTTACGACGAACGGCACCTTACGACGAATGCTACTAATGAAGGTTGCCCAATCGTGTGGAATCTCAATATTAATGTTGGTTTTTTTTTTTGCTTTCTCGATTGCTGCGTGAACACTGTCGACCTCCATATGCGAATGACCACTGTGCATAGATTTATGAACTATCGATAGTGTTCTACCACGTGCCTTCATCAACTCAATGAAATAAGAAAACAGAAAAACAATATTTTTGTTGCTATTCTGGCCGGTACATCGGTCACTATAGTACACAATACTCTCGACCGTCTCGGGAAGCTTGTAGAGATCTTTCAGCAAACAAGATCCGATCTCCTGGGACCCTCGTCTTGCCTTGCTCTCATCCCATAAATAGCAATATGCTGTGTTATCACCAAGGTAGCTACTGAAGATGGTGAAATTGTACGTGTACAACTGCCTGGAATAGAAGGATTGACCACAGGTGAGGTATGGTGTCGGAAGCTGTTTCTGTAGATCAAAGGAGGCAACCCTGATGGTCGAGTCCGTTTTAGACAGCATGATATCCTTCTTCTTTTCTTCATACACTGTCTGTGCCGCCGTCTGATGTGTGTCTAGAAGATTCTGTAGTTCATCTCTCTTACTCGTATTTTCCGTCTTTATTTGCATCTGCAAACGATCACACTGGCCACATGTATCCATTTTCGGCTTCCGAAAACTGAGGTTCAGAGAGTTAAACATAATCCGGTAGCTATTATAGTGTACAGGTATTAAGTTATCTGCTGCACATTTTTCCTGGTATAGTTCATACAGCCGACGGATATTTAAGTCGCTAGACAGGTACAATCTAGAAGACTTTTCCCTGGTGTAGTGACTGGAGTATGCGGGAAAAGATAAAATATGCTTTCGCACATACTCTTGACGTTCTTGACTTATGGCGGATCCTCTGTTTTGTTCACGATTATCGTCAGAGGCAATTCATATTCCTGCAACGATTTTTGCTGCCAATGTTCGCATTTTTCTATTACCAACATCGAACGTCGCCTGGAACATCATCTTACAAACTTTCACCTTTCCTTTAATAGCTGGTAAAGTGTACGTTCTGCTGAATGTACGTCTTGAATTTATTACCTATTGGGAAACATAGCAATACAATAAAAGGTCCATAGTTTCATTACAGTATAATGTCTCGGAAGGGGTAAAAGTGCCACCCCGTCAGTTTCGTAATAAATTAACAAATACTTATTAGAAAATTGCTTTTTTGTACTAACAAGATAGTAATCTACAGTATTCATACAATATTTTGCTGAAATAAACAAACGGGGCAATAAATACTTAAAAATAACAAATTATAGTCAAGAAACAAGTATAAATTCGCTCTAGATAATATTGATGGTTTATTAAACCAATGACATAATCTTTTAGTTCGCTGTACAAACTTTAAGGAAATCTATAATATGACAAAAATAGAACGGACATTACTTAGGGTGGTACACTTGCCCTTATCACCCTATACGTGTAATATACGCACCTTAACCCGGGCCGTCTTTGAAACGCTGATGTGGTTTGCCAAAAATTGATTTTGGCTGTTTGAGTTTAAACGCAAAAGGTTACGAAGGAATTGTTTTCACACTCGTTCGGGGTATTTTTCATGGCATGACATTCTGCAATTGCATGGCGGCTTTACTTTTCGGGCTGGAACAACTGTGCCATTTTTTCGGACATAGGACATTCCTTTTTCTCTATGCATTTTGTTCACATCTCGCAAGTTTTCCTTCCTTTTTTTTAATGCAAATATCCTCTTTTTCCATTTCAGCAACAGGGTCACTCCACAAAGCATTAGAGTTATTGACTATGGCTGGAGAAAAACAGCTATTATTTAATGAAGAAAACAATTAAATAAACACATTTACCATTCTCATCATTATCATTGTCTTCATCACTAGAATAGTTATCGGAGTCCGTGGCTAGTTCGTTGAAGGCTTCGAAGTACTCATAAATCGTTAAATCGTTTAAGAGTGTGTAATCACCTTCAAGATCTGCTTCATTCTCATCACCACCAAAACAGCTGCCTTTATCAAAATTTGTCGCATCATCATTATCATTTACAAAATTCGTATTATCAACAAAATAGCGGTGTCGATCAATATGTGTTCTATCATCAGGCGTGTTTTCATCGAACAGTTTTGAAGCTGTTTTGTTCGTTCCAGGCTTTTTTAAGCGTAGATCAAGGGCAGTATTGTTTTCGCTGTAATTAGCCTTGTATATGATTCCAGCCTTTTTCGATAAATCTAGTGGAACATCAAAAACACGACCTGTCTCAGTATGGTTGATGATTGGTGTTGAAGTGGCTATTCTGCTGAAAGAAGGAAACTCTGACGTAAAGTTCAACGGATCAAATTTGCCTCGCAATGTATTAGATCTATTGTAGTCAGCTTCTTTGCCCGAATATGAATGAAAATGATCTGAAATAGAAAAACATATGAATTGTGTACATCTATTAGTAGGTATATATAAAATATGCACTGATAAAAGGTGATATGCCAATGTATAACATACCGATGCTACCGGATGAACTCTCTTGCTTGTTCACATTGACTTTTTGGAGGGAAACAGTCTTGGTGCTACCGGAAGAAGTTTGGAAGATGTGGTTGAAAGGTCTTCTGATTGGATGGATAGTGCCCTTTACTAAATCCGCTTTTGGAGGCCGGAACGTGGACTTATTTGTTATTGATGAAAACCAAAAATAAGTTAGTCTTACTTATGCAAGTGATAATTATCCATTTTTCATTTACCGGTAGATGCAGTTGATAAAGCAGGGTAGAGATTTCTCCATCGATGTGTGCCCACAGAACATCCGGAAGAATCGTTGTGAGCAGTTAATGTCGTATCATTGGAATCTTCAACCTTCATCGGACTCGTGCTAGCATCTTTAAAAGATGTATTCAATTTTGCCACTGGTTCGTACTCGGATTTACTTTCCAGGTTACGTTTACTTCCAGGCCAGAAGTAATTGTGATCATTGTACGTTACACCTGCTGCTTTTTTTTTCTTTACTGACCTTGTGGTTAAGTATTTTGAACCGATCTCTGCAGAAGCGTCTGTCATTCCAGATTGGCTTGTATCTCCGTAAGATTTGATTGCTTCATCGAATTCCATAGACAGATCCTCCAGCAAGCAATCACTTCTTTGCTCGATTGTATGAGCAGCATCTACAACATGGAAAATGGTTATTAAAAAGACACTCAACCATCATAAATACTTTAACCGATAAGTAATTGAATATTGTCCATCAGAACAAAGAACTTTCTGCTTGTTTTCACTCAAAACACTCGTTTTACGAAAACAAAATGTAGGTCCTATGTACACCTGTCAAAATTCTAAGCTAACATTGTACATTGGACAAACAGCTGACAAAAGACCCATGTACAGAGCTGTGCGATATCAGATGGAAGGTACATTGGACGTTTTGTTGTCGATCGTATTTTCAATTTTTTTTTATTTTATGGCAAAATTTCAAAATGATTTATAGAAAAGTAATGATTTTCTATCCAAATCGACATTCAACTCGATTTTGTTTATATTGTTACTTAGGACCTAATTCAATGTTTGGCTTGATTTTTCGTATTATTATTATTTAACTGTGTCAGAGCTTTTAGGATAGGTTTTTCTTTTGCGTTTAGGGGTGCTCCATTTTTTCTTGCAGGCACCATCTTTTGGTTGCTGTTATATCTTTCTTTTTTTCATATGATTAAATAAACATACAAAAAAAAACCAACCAAATAAAACACCGCAAAACCAGATAATGAAACGTTAAATTAAAAGTATAGTATAAATTTTAAAAAATAATATAAATAAAAATATAATTTCAACACAACTTCTCTAAATCTCTTCTTACCTCTTTTGTTGCATACTGCTTTGCATTCTCCTAGGCAACTGCTTTGCAAAATAGAAAGGAAGAAAACAAATATAACAATCAAAATAATCGCAATCTGAATAATTAGCGTAGTTCGGTCTAATTCAATACAGGGCATCGTGGTATTAAACATGCACAGGAAAACTTATCACATAACAAGTGATTCGTGGACGACTATCTGATAGCGAATTCGTTTTTGATGCAGTTCCAACCTGGATAGGGTATCAATATTGGGTCAGCTTGTTATTTGTTAAACGTCAGTGTGTATGTTTTCTTTTGTGACTAGTATCGGATTGAGGTTTGCACTGACAATAAGTTCGGGTATCGCAGGTTGGAACTAGTTCCAACCTAGGTTCAAAAACGAATTCGATATAAGTTCTGCTACAGAGATGTTCACACTCATACAAATGCGTTCTGGTTCTGTTAATAGTGTAACATGATGTACCCAAAAGCAAAACGATAAAAAAAGTATCATTGTGTGTGTGGTTTGAATTAGTTTTATAGCATAACGATTTGCTTGGATCGAAGGGTCTATGTCTTGGATAAAACTGTTGACAGAAACGGATGCAAGAAATGTGTTTTTTGGAAACGAGCAATTCTTGCCTGCTTCCAGTATTTTGGGTGTGGTTAGTAAATAGAATACAAATTATAATAACTTTCAATTTGCGCTACGTTTCCGTATCCACTGCCACTGCAATCTGGCAAATGGCAAGTTTGACAGTTGTCGGAAATAACGTCGATATGTCCAATTGGAATTAACTTGGATGCAATCAGTTTTCCATTCGACAAGCAGATTCTGTCAGATTTGGCTCTTCCGCTGCCGTTGCCGTTCCGCTTCCGTTATCACTACGTTCGAGCCTTTAAGGCCTAGCTACAATAGTGAGCGCCGCGCAACGGCACGGCAGCCTAAAATATTGAACACACGTTCCCTCGTTTGTTGTGCTACAATGGGCACAAGCGGCAAGAGCGGCATTGTACTAAAATGCCGCAAATATTCAGATTGTTGAATAAGGGCGGCAGCGTTTGCGCGGCAACTCGAACATTACACTACGAACAGTTTTGGATCGGTTACAATCGAGGCGGCTCTTCCACGAATAATTTTTTTAAATGTTCACTGATTCTTGTGAAAACAGTATGGATGATGATTGCGACTGAAAAACTTCTAGTGACTGGATGAAATAATCTTTTGTTTTCATAAAACTCAACGCTGTATCATAAAATAACCGCCAATGTCAGTTGTAGCCTGTCTTATTTTGAATATTTTTTATATCACACAAAATTTCTAATAAAATTAAACGCTGGCGTGCTTTCTCCATGTTCGCAGATTATGAAAATAACAACGCATTGTGAACAAGAAAGCGGCGCGCGGCAGAGGCAAATTATTTAGAACATTTTAGTTCATTGCCGCGCTATGCGCACTGCCGTGCCGTTGCGCAGCGCTCGCTATTGTAGCTAAGCCTTTAGTCTAGTTCGCGTTTTTCTGTACTGGATTAAAGTATTTGACAGTTCGTACATCGGTCAGCGTTGTATCAACAATCAATATACAACTAGCGATTTGAAATTGGTTCACTGTTGTAGAACCCCTTGGTCCGAAGTAGCCAGCACCTAACTATACATATTTGCGCCTTTGTTTTGATTTGCTGTGTTATTTTGACAGAATATTTGAGAGTGTGTTCGTGTGAGTTCATTATTAGGGGCGTATTATTAAGCTTGGGACCGAGCTTGCGACCGATGTGCTAGTACTGACTGAGCCAAGAAAAAAGTCGTATTTGTTCGGTACCTACTGGTCTTAGAGTTAGGGGGGGGGGGGGGACCCACCAAATTCAGTGGGTATAGTATGCTATAAAATTGGCCAAATTTATAGCATACTCGCTTTCGCTCGTCGGAATTAACTACAAAAAGCATCCTCCGTTTGCATTAAACCGGAAAAAGGCTTAATCAGTCGTTTGCTTGAAGACGCTATGCTAAAACTTCGGATATCGAAAATATCGGCCGCTTTCTAACTCCAACTCATATCATTTCCAGGGGGCGTAACCTAGGTTAATATATGATACCAACAACTCGAAAGGTAACAATTAAATCACTCGCCGTCTACTCGAGATGCACTTCAACACTCATGCACTTTAATCTGAATTCAACCGAGTGACCAATCCAGGCATTGTCCGGTTTGGCAACTGGTTGTTGCCTCTGGACAAGCATTAAAAACGAACCGGAATTCGCTTAAAATTTGCTGGATCTAATTTGAAGGAGTTTCCCGGAAGTGAATGAATGATGTTTGTAATAAGTTTTAAATGGGCTATTGAAGCTGAGAAAATTGAAATAACTTTATGTTTAGTTTACTCAGTTGACTAAATATATGCAAAACTGTTTTTATCATATTATTACACACTCATATTCTCACAAACTAAATCATTGAGACTATATTTCTTTCAGTCCAAATGGGTAAAGTTTACCCATTCAACAGTTGTCAACATCTGAGTAAACTTTACCCAGACTCCTCCTCAGGCACGTTTACCCAAATTTGAGTAAAGTTATGTTGTCATGTTGTTTTGAGTCAAAAATCACTCAGTCAGGCCAAACGCGCACTTACCCAGAAATGGGTAAACATAGCTTGACTCACATTTGAGTGAACGCGCCTGCGGAAGAATCTGAGTAAAGTTTACTCGGAAATTGACACTTGTTGAATAGGTAAACTTTAACCATTTTGAATGAAAGGAATATGGTAGTGTGCGTTAATATCTCAATTATTCATTTTTTGAAAAGATGATTCTTGAACAATATGATAAAAACAGTTTTGTTTTATTTAATCAATTGAGCCAACAAAACATAAAGCTATTTAAAAAAACTCATTTTTTGACAACTCCATACTGCTTGCAAAAATGAGTGCAATCTAGTCAGCCACTGGGTAGATTCGAAATAGCGTGTAATTCACCAATTGCCCTTACACTGTAACCGGCCAGTACCCATTAATGGGTAAAATATCACCCATTTCGAACTTAAGTGGGTTAACTCCTTTAATGGGTAAAACAATTTTGCCCATTATTGGGTGAAGAGCCTGTACGTCAGGCTATCGGTTATTTTTTACCCATTTTTCAAAATGTTTGTCATTTGGGAAATGGGTATGAAATACCCATTTTTCAAAATGTTTGTTATTTGGGAAATGAGTATGAAATACCCATTTTTCAAAATGTTTGTTATTTTCAAAATAGGTATGAAATACCAATTTTTCGTGATTTGTTTTTACTTGCGATATTGAATAATGAGCATTAGAATAAACATAATAGATCGCAATAACTGTATTTGTATTTGCATTTGTGTTTTTATTCGTAACGACAACCCTTTAGCCACAGGCCTTTTACCTCTCAGGTATGTCAAGTTTCGTTCGGGGGTTTTCACATCGGCAAATATTCCGGCGACGTTCAAGTGGTCCATTGAAGCGGTCATCACATCGTTATCATCCAGAGAGATTCCTACAACACCCAAACAATTCCTGAAGGCTTCCGTGGATAGGATTTAAATAATTTTTACGTCAACTTGATGAAAGCTTGGATTTTACGCTCCGGAAGTGACACATATGGCTCGAACGCAGTGATAACGGAAGCGGAACGGCAACGGCAGCGGAAAAGCCCAATCTGACACAATCTGCTTGTCGAATAAAAAACTGATTGGATCCAAGTTAATTCCAATTGGACATATCGATGTCATTTGCGACAACTGTCAAACTTGCCGTTTCCGTTCCGTTTCCTTCCACATTACGTTTGGGCCTATACTCGTAGGTACGATTCTTCTGATGAAATTGAAGTATTTTAAATTATTATAATAAATCATTAACGTACCTCTAAGTTTTTGTAAGCTATCGCTATCCAATTTAACCTTCAGTTCTTCCATATTCTTCAAGTTTTCGTGGACTGGATTCCGTGAAGTTTTATTTTATTTTTCGAACAGCGCACTTTTAACTATACAAAGTGAGTCAGGAAAATGCTAAGATATTTTTTTTCCCATTAATGGGTAGAAAAATACCCATCTTTTGGTCTATCATTGAAAATACAAAATGGGTCTTTAGTATGCACGGTAAGCTTCCTTTACCCATTAATGGTTAACGCCGTTTTACGGTAAAATGGGTAAAAATTTCCACAGGAGGAAAAACAATAATAATAAATCGTACCCATTAATGGGTTAAGGAAGCTTACCGTGTGCATTATTTTGATTTTAAAAGTACCCATTTTTTGACAGATTCATATACCATAAAAAAATGGGTACATTTTTACCCATTAATGGGTACTGGCCGGTTACAGTGCACGGTAAGAACTAAAAACTCATTAATGGGTAAAAGTTCACCCATTGACCAAAAAAAGGAGTCAACCCATTAAATGGGTAAACTGTACTTGCTCATTTATGAGTATATGGGATAAATGTTATGAAATGGGTATTTTTTTACCCATCTTTGAAAATGAAATTTTGTGGAATATGGGTGGAAAAAATACCCATTATCTGACATTTGCGTTAAACTCAATAATGGGTAAATCGAGTTTATGGATACTCTTATTTTTGTTGAATGGGTAATTTTTTTCCCTTTAATGGGGTTTTGATTCCTTCGTATTATGGTTTCACTTGAAAACCGAATTTATCTACTAGCGACAATCGATTTTACTCTCATTCTGTAAGTTATACCTAATGTCAGAAGTAGTGCGCTGTATGGCGCATCTGATGCGCTATACAGCGCGCTACTTCCGACATTAGGTTCAACGTATGGATCGACTGTAAAATCAATTGTCGCTAGTCGATAAATTCGGTTTTCAACTGAAACGATAATATAAGGAAAAAACGCAAGCAACAATTTTATGAAACATAAACTTTATTATGCATCATTGAGCCACACAATTTTTAAATAAATTTGACCGGATTCTTACGGCCCGTTTTAAAGTTATGGTCATGTTTAACATGAGTTTTGAGCATATCAACGTAATTGGACACTGGACATTTCAGACCTGCAATATAAAGAATTATTCTTACACCGTACATATTTATAACACCTAGTCCTACATACCCTGCAGGCTCCCGAGCGATGCATTGTCCTGCTTATTGTTGAGTTCATCCATTGTGAGAATTTTAAAGAACTTCTGAAAATCGGGACAAGAAAGAGGCCAATCCTTAGACAATCACTTATGGGAAACCGATGAGAAGTAAGATGGATGGTGGATGGCAGGAGAAAACAAAAGAAAAGTTGAAATATTTTCAGTACCCATATTGCTGATTGCAGTTAAAATTGGACTCCGACAAAAACAGAAAAAGTGTGATAAAAGTGCACGTTTACGACAAATCGTTTCCTGTCTTCAGTGAACTTATACCTTTCAGCATAAAGGCTAAGTGCACCGAAGACAACAAAACGATTTGACGTAAACGTGCACTTTTATCACACTTTAAAATGCGCAAAAAGCACTTCTAGAGTCCAATCACAACTGCAACCAGCAATATATGGGTAAATAAATACCCATATTTTTTTCAACAACAAATTATCCAAATGGGTAATATTTTACCCATTTTCGTTTTTGTTTTTTCCCCCATTTTTTGACAGCTGCATACAGGTTAGAATGGGTGAAATTTTACCCATTAATGGGTTTTCGATTCCTACCGTATTTGATGAGTGAATTTCACGCTCATTCGAATTTACCCAAAATTGAGTAACTTATACCCATTTTCATAGAACAGGCTGAAACGTCAAACCATGGGTAAGGCGATTTATGAAATTGGGTAAATCCTACTCGATTCTTCATAAATCTGGTTCAATCCATAATTAAACTGTTAGACTAAAGTGATTACCCGTCAGCGTCAGTCGCCATTTTTCCAAAGTTATGTGTAAAATTTAATAAAAACAAATTTAAAAAAGGACCATTCAGCTTATGGAGCAGATTGCAGTGGCAGTGGATACGGAAACGTACCGCGAATTGAAAGGTATTATATATTTTTTTCTATTTGCCAATAACTATCTAAAAAATTCTCGAAATTCGATTTGTTCGATCAGCAAGAGCTAACCAAC
The DNA here is from genome assembly GCA_024533555.2 of Aedes koreicus. Taxonomy (NCBI): domain Eukaryota; kingdom Metazoa; phylum Arthropoda; class Insecta; order Diptera; family Culicidae; genus Aedes; species Aedes koreicus. Next base: position 171,080 of record JAHHFK020006021.1, read on the forward strand.
CACTTCCAGCAGCGAATGTTTGAGCTGATCGGACTGACGGCCAAGGAATTCCCGGAATGCGTGAAGAATGCGTATCAGCCCTGGGTTCTGGCCACCACGATGAGTGTTGACGAGGATCAACTGGTGGAGGAGAGCTACCATTCGTTTATTTCACTGGTGGGTGGCGTGCAGGGATTTTTAAGCAATTTCAATCACATGTGAACTTTTTATTCACTTTTTAACTTTTTAACCACAAATAAAATATTGAGACTACAAAGTTGACAAACTTTGTCTCAAAAGAATAAAAAAGAAAAATCCTAAATATATTGCAAGTTTCACGAATTCCTAGACATTTGTGAAGATTTTGCTTGCAGTGTATTTTTTTCGCACTCAGCTTTTCCCAAAAATTTGCATTGACAGTTATGTTTGCATTTAGCGTGCATATGTATTTACATGACGTATTTATGATTATTGTTTGTTTACATGTGATACCAAACAAATCAACAGAACAGCACACAAAATGGCTTCAACAAAGTGCCTCAACCTACCCCGCAGTGGGATGTTTGGCAATGATAACGTCCTTGGTTCGAGTACTACTTTACCTATGCCCTTTCGCTCAATTTTCAATACTTCTATTCTATTTCCAATCTACCGTACTCTGACGGAACTTTCAACACTTTCTCTTCATATCTTTCATTCTAGCAAACATGACTGTCCACTCTTGGTGCCTCATGGCGATGAGCGAAACATCTCCTTCTACATCTTCAAAAAAGTGTTTCGAACCAAATTCCGAATCTGCGAATAAAAAACGCTGTCCGAAATATCCAGCATCGGGGTCGGGCACCAGTACGTACACGGAAGAGGAATTTTTGATGGACACGGAAAGGGATCCGGAAGAAGAGTATGACGACGATTCGAATCCACTTCCGCTGGACATCAATTACGATGCTAATCTTACCACGGATGATGACACAGAAGACCCGACCGTCACTAGGTGGTGGTGGTTGTGGTCAGAACAGGGATGTCGTTGGAAAGGCTAAGGGTAAGCAAAAAAAAGCTGCTGAACAATCACAAGCACAAGAATGAGAACAAATCGAGCCGTGCCAATCACAACCGAAGTTATTTTAACAACTTTTAATAGATTTCAATTATTTGATAATGAAAGAAAGCCACTTGAGGGTAAAACGGGACTCCATGTAATTATTCTTTTATTTTTTTTTCTAATTTTTCTTTTGTAAAGCAAAGTAGTATGTTAGCTGGAGCGAAACGGAGAAAACAAGTCAAATTTACCGGCTTCATGGAGAGGGTTTTATGTTTTCCGTTGAAGCTGCAGGAGTTGAGCACTTTAAATATGGTTGGTAGCACATGGATGAATACTCTGGAATATACAATACAATGAAAATTTAGTGGGAAATATTGTGCTGATGGAATAAACTTGATAACACCGGTGATGATACTGACAAGTGGATGAACTAAAGGATTCAGCTGCTTCTTGTCGTATGGCACGTACAAGACGTCCAGCATAGTTTCAACGAGTTGGTATACTTGCCTTTTTACATACTGGAAGCTGTTTTTGTTTTGGCAAAATAACTGCGTTACGTCACTGGATTGCCTGATGAAGTTGATTCCTAGAGATGTTAGGGCTTCGAGTTTGTTGTTCTTGACGTACGCCAGATACACATTCTTCAAAATATGGTTCAGGAATAGTCGTAGCTGCCCAAGATCGTCGACGAAAGTTTGTTTATGTTGTCGATTTTTTTGCTTTGACATTTCGCCGAGCAGTGTGCACGCTAAACTCAAACAACAGTAAATGTAAATTTTGGGACAATGTTGAGCGTGATAAAAAAATCACTGTGACAAAAAAATTCTCACACAACTCTTAAAAGGTGCAAAAAGCGCAATAGCAGCCTGGGGTATTTTTTAATATTATATTCTACTCAATTTACATAAATATATATTTTAAGAGTGGGGGGAGACAAAAATAAAAAAAATAAAAGTTGTAGGTTATTTGTGTGTGGTTCAAAGTTGGTAACTTTTTTTTGTTGTTTTTTTTTTTGTTTTTGGGGGGTTTTTTTTTTTTTGGTTGGGGGGGGATGAGTTGCGTTGTCAGTTTTTGTATCATATATGAGTTAATGCATATTACCCATATTTGGATGAAAAAATAAACATTGGCAGTTCGTAAGCTTCATTGGATCGAGTAGGTTGGTTATCATTCCATCTTTCGATTCAACAGATTGAGGTCCATCACGAAAGTTGGAATTGCGGAGTAGAAGACGGAAGAACTGACAAAAACATTTGGATCCGGATTCGTTCCGAAAATTGAGCGGTGAGAAGGTTGTGGCAGAGTTGTGACCTTGGAATTGTACAGAGAATATACTACGATGAGAGGGAGTGGGAGGAATCACAACATCTGAAAAAGAAATGCCGTTCTTGTTTTTTAACCTGATGAGTTCAACCATTCGATCAATAATTGTATTGATCAACTGTTAGTCATTTCTTTTTAATCACTTCTCAGCAATATTTGCGTTACTTGTTATGGAACAAATAATTAGCAGTTAGTCCAACTGCTATGGTAGTAGTAGTATAATTGAAGCACAGAGAAATCCATATCCATATCCATACTTGCGTCTAATTTAAATATAATGTTTTAGATTTACCTATATTTGCGTGAAATTTATTTCAAATTGGTAACCCATAAATAAGTAAACATTACCTATATTGTTAGTTAACCATGTGTACTCAAATATGGGTAAAGCGACTTTACCCATAAAATGAGTATGTGCACTTTTCCGCGATTATGAGTAAAGTTCACTCATATTTGGGTAAACTGATCTTAGCGTGTACGCTAAGACTCAATTACCCATAAAAAGGTAATTGTTTCACCCATATATGGGTAACTGATGCAATACTCATAATATGGGTAAATTGTACTCACAAAAGTGGGTCAACTTCACTTACAATTTGAGTTAAGTGATATTACCTAAATATGAGTAAATGCATATTACCCATATTTGGGTGAAAAAATAAACATTGGCAGTTCGTAAGCTTCATTGGATCGAGTAGGTTGGTTATCATTCCATCTTGCGATTCAACAGATTGAGGTCCATTACGAAAGTTGGAATTGCGTAGTAGAAGATGGAAGAACTGAAAAAAACATTTGGATCCGGATTCGTTCCGAAAATTGAGCGGTGAGAAGGTTGTGGCAGAGTTGTGACCTTGGAATTGTACAGAGAATACACTACGATGAGAGGGAGTGGGAGGAATCACAACATCTGAAAAAGTAATGCCGTTCTTGTTTTTTAACCTGATGGGTTCAACCATTCTCGGAAACTTTTTCAAACAGACGTATGTCATTTTGTAAACAAAGAGGGGAAGTAAGATTCAAAAGTAAATTTCTCGAAATTCTCAGTACCCTCACATAAAGTAGCATCACAATCATGTAAAGCAATGTTATTCCTTGTATTGGTGGCCCAAGTTTGCATGAAAGTGCTAAGGGTTTCGAGAAATTTACGTTTGAATCTTACTTCCCCTCTTTGTTTACAAAATGACATACGTCTGTTTGAAAAAGTACCCGAGCATTCGATCAATAATTGTTTTGATCAACTGTTAGTCATTTCTTTTTAATCACTTCTCAGCAATATTTGTATTACTTGTTATGGAACAAACAATCAGCAGTTAGTCCAATGGCTATAGTAGTAGTATAATTGAAGCACAGAGAAATCCATATCCATATCCATATTTGCGTCTAATTTCAATATAAGGTTTTAGATTTACCTATATTTGCGTGAAATTTACTTTAAATTGGTTACCCTTAAATAAGTAAACATTACCTATATTGTTAGTTAACCATGTGTACTCAAATATGGGTAAAGCGACTTTACCCATAAAATGAGTATGTGCACTTTTTCGCGATTATGGGTAAAGTTCACTCATATTTGGGTAAACTGATCTTAGCGTGTATATGCAACCCGGGAACAACTTGACACTTCTAGTACATTGTCACTGAAACTCAAAAATTTGGTCCAGTGGTACTGTCAAACGTGTCAAACCGATAAAAAATCTAGCGTATCTTCTAAAAAGGACGGAATGCAGATATGACATGCGATATTGTGAGCGATAAAAATTGTTTATGCTAAATTTGTTACATTTCATGCTTGCAATGAACACGGAACCAGTGGAAACATAAAAGTGTGACAATCGGCACAAAGTTTTGAATTGCTTCATATAAAACGTGTTTCAAAGGGAAAGAGGGAGCCGATTAGCTTTTCTTAAGAGGAGCGGTCAATCAACAATTGCGCAAGAGTTTCAATGGATCGTTCAAATATGAAGTCCATTGTTTTTGAATATTTGTTTGTTAGCTGTTTGAATATTTCTGAAGGCAAAATATCGTATGGGAGGCAAAATTGATTATTAGATTGTTTCTTTAAATTGTTAAATCAGTAATTTAAAGATCTTCGTGTAGAGCAGATTTTATTTGTTTGTAAAATGTCATTCATATATATTCCATGTAACAGCTTAAGTCACATCAACGGTTTTTCATTAAGTGCTGCAGAGCTCACCATCCATTCTTTGTTAAAACTAGGTATTTATAAGCAAGATATACTCGTACCAGTCAAAATCTGGAAAATCTACTTTCGAAAATCGGTTTGTCTCGAGAATTATATGAGATACCTTAAGTCGGAGGCATTTCGCTGTATTCACGAAGTAGAGCGCCATTCATCGCAATACCTCCGATACACGTTATCATGCATCAGAATTATCGATTCTCGCGAGTAGGTTTTCCGGATCTCGACATAATCGAGTTCCTTCATGTATTTCTTTTAACTATGCTTAGTATTTATTTATTTTTTATTTTTTTGAAATATATTTAACAACTTTTGAACTGGGCTGCAAAATGGTGAGTAGACAACTGGGATGGAGCGTGCGTCCCCGCAACATAGCACTGGTCCTCACAAGTTCCTACCTCATGCTTCCACGGGTCAAGAGATGACAAAGACCGCCAGCTAAGGGTTGCGTACTTAGCTGGTAGTGCAGCCTGGGCACTGTTGTCCTTCTGACTTCAGCTAGATTGAGGAGGTGCGTGCCGAGCGTCTGTCCACCAAGGAGGTGCAGCTCATACAGCGTCTGTCCTGGCATCCAACGGCTGAGTAAGAAACGCTGTATCGCGTCATCTATACCTTATGAAGCAGTCCCACCAACGCGATGTAGGAAGGTAGCATGCTGAAATCTTACCCTACCACATAAAATGGAAGTTCTTTATACGGTGTATAATTTCAGATTATCTATGGAATTATGTTGTTTAATAATTTTAAATTTTTTGTTTCCTTCGTGGCAATAATAATGCAAGAGCGTCTACAATTGCAGCTGGACATCAGTCTACAGACATGCAGACAGTACAAAAATAATTGTTACTATCATTTTATATTATAACATCCCTTCACAATATTTTTAAAGCTATTTTCAGGTTCGCATCTATGCATCGTCGTAAGTTTTAGCCCACCTAACCCACGATATGTATTTGAAAAGATAGAATGGTTTTTAATGTTTTTTTAGAAAGGATCATACGACAAATTCTACTAAATAAAATTTCCAAAAAAGTTTAATAATTCAAAAACTAAAATTGTTGATGATCTCGCATTTTCTATTGCACAGATATAAAGAATTATTTATGGGCCCAGTAGAAAGCAAGAGTTATCAGAGAATTCAAGTTTCATTTTATTTTCTCTCTGGTTTTTTTTTGTAGATTTATGAAACTTCCGTTTTTGGGCAGTAATCATAATCATATGAAATTTATTCCGGCTAATTGTTTGCTTAAATTTTCTTTGCTATTCTGCTTGGCTGCCCGGTGATCAACTTTCTTTCATTATATCACTTTGGAAATTTTTGCCATTTCAGAGTTTCAATCATCTAACATCACAGCAGAAGAGACAAATAGTTGCATTTAATTTTTATGTGTATACTATTACAGCATCGCATTATTTTCAGTATATCATCATTATATATTTAAGTATAATCATATTAAAAATATTTACTAAAAGATTAATAATAATAATTAAATTTCATTTGCTTCAAGGTTACAAGGAAATAGATTCCAGATAGCACAGATATTTTTTTTTCATTGTATCTAAATGTGTTTTTCTATGAATTTAAATCATTGAATTTTATTAAAATTAATAAATGCTCTTCAATTCTGCTGATTATGTATATCTATATGTCATGAATACATACATATTTTTTTGGTTCATGTATAATTAAATGGTTTGTGTTTTATTTAATTGCAATAAGACCTTCACACTCCAGAGTTATATTCATCTGCCACTGATTGAGCTGTAAAGATGCACCAAGCTGCATATGATTATCATATGCCTATTATTACTATTTTAACTATTTCATGATATTATTATTTTAACCATGGCATATTTTAATTAAATATAATAGTTTATTTCATTGCTCTATTACATACTGCATATATTGCATATTATGACATATTATGTACATTATATATAATAAATACTGGGTTGGGAGGGAGCATCAGGGTATCATTCAAGCTGAAACTGGACGATGGTTTGATTGACTGCCTGAGTCTAGGAGGGAACAAGCATTATCATCAAAAATAAATAAATAAATAAATACCTATGCTTAAAAAGAAATACATGAAGGAACTCAATTATGTCGAGATCCGGAAAACCTACTCGCGAGAATCGATAATTCTGATGCATGATAACGTGTATCGGAGGTATTGCGATGAATGGCGCTCTACTTCGTGAATACAGCGAAATGCCTCCGACTTAAGGTATCTCATATAATTCTCGAGACAAACCGATTTTCGAAAGTAGATTTTCCAGATTTTGACTGGTACGAGTATATCTTGCTTATAAATACCTAGTTTTAACAAAGAATGGATGGTGAGCTCTGCAGCACTTAATGAAAAACCGTTGATGTGACTTAATCTGTTACATGGAATATATATGAATGACATTTTACAAACAAATAAAATCTGCTCTACACGAAGATCTTTAAATTACTGATTTAACAATTTAAAGAAACAATCTAATAATCAATTTTGCCTCCCATACGATATGTTGCCTTCAGAAATATTCAAACAGCTAACAAACAAATATTCAAAAACAATGGACTTCATATTTGAACGATCCATTGAAACTCTTGCGCAATTGACGATTGACCGCTCCTCTTAAGAAAAGCTAATCGGCTCCCTCTTTCCCTTTGAAACGCGTTTTATATGAAGCAATTCAAAATTTTGTGCCGATTGTCACACTTTTATGTTTCCACTGGTTCCGTGTTCATTGCAAGCATAAAATGTAACAAATTTAGCATAAACAATTTTTATCGCTCACAATATCGCATGTCATATCTGCATTCCGTCCTTTTTAGAAGACAGTACCACTGGACCAAATTTTTGAGTTTCAGTGACAATGTACTAGAAGTGTCAAGTTGTTCCCGGGTTGCGTATATGTAACCGGCCAGTACCAGGGATCTGGCGGGCTGTCATTGGCCTGTAGCTAACATCTCTTCCAACCAAACGTCAAAAGATTCATTGTTTGTAAACAATGCTGGCGTTCGTACCCGTAGTAGCAAATGTCAGATGGGCCTTACACGGTAAGCTTCCTTTACCCATTAATGGGTACGATTTATTAATATTGTTATTCATCCTGTGGAATTGTTTACCCATTTTACCGTAAAACAACGTCTACCCATTTAAATGGGTAGACGCCGTTTTACGGTAAAATGGGTAAAAATTTTGACAGGAGGAATAACAATAATAATAAATCGTACCCATTAATGGGTAAAGGAAGCAGCGTTGCCAGGTGGATTTATACAATATCGGTATTTATCGGTATAAAGTAAAATTCAGATTTTTTTCAAGTGAACTATAGTTTAATTTTGATATAAGATTACAATATATTTTGGCGATCATTTTTCTTCTATTTTCAAATTTTTTATGGACAAAGTTTGACGTAAACATAAAAAATAAAATAAAAAATACATTAGCCATTTTTTCATATTTACCATCTCGAGGTTGAATATGTATACTTTGAATATATATACATTTCAATATATATTTTTTAGAATACACACTTCTTAATATGTTATTAAGATAACAAAAATCATGTATAGCGATAAGGTTTTTGAGCCAACTCCCGTTGTGCTAAGCACATCCCTTATTTTTTTTAAATAGATTTTAACACAAAAACGGATTAATTCTAGTGTATACCGCTTCCAATTTTATACACTTTTCCATACATACCACTGGATTTGTTAGACACGAAAAGCTAAGATATGATCGATTATTCAACACTGCTTCTTGAGCGCATAGTGAATTTGATATTTTTGATTTTTTTGCTTGATAGAACGAAAATAGGCGACTACGACGAAGTAGCGCTCTACCCTATCAATAAACAAATAATTTCTTTTGAAAATCCCATATTAAAAAGCATAAATGTATAAAGTATTGTTGCTTGTTACTATAGGACTGATGAGTTTAGCCAACAAACAAACGAAAGCAGTAAATAAGCATATGTGCATTATTACAACTGAATTAAGACTTTTGAGGCTGAAATATAAGCTGAATAACCATGTCTTCAATTGAAACAATAACATTATTTCAAGTGTTTCATTTTGTTTGAATAACATGCTTATTAAAAGCTATTTTAGTATTTATATGTAACTAAATCTACACAGTTCAACAAAGAGTCGAATAACAGTTTATAAATCCGTTGAAACATCGTTTATATAGCCTATTTATAGTTATGCTGTATAAATGATGCTATATTCATTGAATTCAGTTAATTCCTATGTTTTTGTTTATGAGTTTAATTTTTGGTACTGGTGAAAAAGTATTGACCTGTTTTCAAGAGTTGAAATTATAGTCAATTGCTTGAAGCAAGTAGCTCAAAGGTTACCCTTTACATTGCCCATCAGAATAGAAAACAGCGCAGTGTTTACAAATAACATCAGAAAACATTGTCATATCTTTTAATCGTCTCTTGTTCAATATGCCCTTGCCAGTAATGCACGTACTAAAACCGAACATCAACCATCAAAGCATTGTAATTCAGATGTTTAATAACAGCATTTAGAAGGTTTATTTGAGCACTGATATTGCTTATATACAGACAACGCTATAAATAGAATATCAATGTAGCTCAATAAGAGCATCACTTCTGCTACTATTCAATATACAACATTGAGCTTATATAGCCGATTCGTTTGTACTTCATTCAATTCTAGAATAGCGCAGTTGGTAAGTCACGTAGTTGAGGATACGAAAGTTGATAGTTCGAATCTCGCTATTTAATGGTAATAAATAAATGTTACAAAATGTTTCTGTTGATGTCTATGCATAATAATATCAAATTAAATATGCACAATATGAAATCCAAATAAAAATGTTTGTATCATATGGAAAATCATACAAAAACCCCAACAAAGTTTTATGAAAATTTAAAAAAGTTGAACAAAAGTTCTATAAAAGAAACCACAGCTTTTTTTAATATGCTCAATGATGTTGAAGAAAAATATATTATTCTTAACAAACACTCGCTTAGCTCTCTTCGACTCTCGGAATTACCCTCAAGTTCTGTAAAGCATTAAAACAGCAGTTATTCAATTATCAGCTAAACTCCATTGCTGCAAACTTGCTTCTTAAGCATATGCAATTGGCAGTGTTCAAAAGCATTTGGCGACAGCTTAATAACTTCTCCAAATTTGTGTGAATAATGCCTGAACAAAAGCTGTGATGGAAAATAGTTCAGAGATTATTCAACACGCTGCTGAATTAAATCACCATAATGATGTTTATTGAATGAGTGATTGTTTGTTGGGTATTATGCTTAAAATTACAACCTGTCTTCATTTGTTAACGCATTTAATATCATAAATAAACTCGATAATTTTATCACAGACATACAACCATAACACATCTACTTTCAAATTAAATGCTTAAAATGGCAGGCATCCATTTACTCTAACTTGAAACTTTTTCCGTTTCTCGCTCGCCTCGCATAGCACGTGAGCAACGGAGGAAACAAAAACAGAAGCTAAAGCTAAAGCTAAAAACAAAATACAGTGACCATTCGTTCATTGCAACATGTTTACTTTGCAATGAGCGAATGGCATTCGCTCATTGCAACATCTGACAACGTCAAATCGACTGGCAGTGGGTCTGGGTTCAATCCCAGTCGACGTCGGTGGTTTTTCTGAGGCGAAAAAATCTGGTCACGTCTTCCTTCGGAAGGGAAGTAAAACCGTTGGTCCCGGCTCATATTCATGAGTCGTTAGGTAGGGTCCAGGTGGTGGAGTCGTCTTCCTGGCGTCGGTGATTGTCACCATGTGAGGAAATAGGCCGACGTAAAATAAAAGTAAAAAAAAAAAAACGTCAAATCGACTGTCAAAAACTCGTGAACAATAGATCGTAAATGACAGATTACTGCTTGACATTTGCATATGACAGTTAATTGCTTTTTAATTGCAAAACGTTGCAATTAGTGGACTTGCAATAAAAAGACGTTTCAATTAACGAAATTGCAATAAGCGAATGGTCACTGTACGCACAGTGAGCGCAGTTGCAGCCGCAGGGTTTTCCATTTGAAGAATGGCGAGGGCGAGGGGTAAGAAATCTAAAAAAACACGCTGATAAATCATAAACCAAATATAATGTTGAAATAACTTTCATTGAAAATCGGTATTTATCGGTATAAAAAGTTGGAAATCGGTATTTTCAGAGCCCTTGTCGGTATATCGGTATTGAGAATAAAAATCGGTATAAATACCGATAAATCGGTATACCTGGCAACGCTGATTTTGTTGACTCGTCCAATCAAAATAATCCCGAATTCAAGTTGAACACTTCATAAAGTCCTATATTTCCCATCATTCAAGAGTAGGTTTTCAATAGGTCCTATACCATTGATAAAAATGCAGTAAAAATCTCGGTGTAAATAGCAAGAAAAATATGGAAGAAAAGTATTTCTCTTAAACTTTTATTTCACAGATACCCCACTACACAGGAAAAAACGGATTTAGCTGCAAACATTCTTGCCACCTTTCCGTCTCTTAGTGCTACAAAACCGGCCAAAAATGCTCCGGATTTTGGATTGTTTTTTTGGAAGAACTCTGGAAAAGGCCCAGGATATGCTCATTCTGTAATAATTCATAGGCACCTCAGAAATGCTACCAGTAACTTGGCACCTGGTGAACGTAAGTTCACACGCAATAAAAAACCTGAAGAAATTAAAAGTGTGCCATCAGAGATAATAGAACTAGCTGAAGAGTGCGGAAGAAAAGATTCAACATCGGCAAATTTTAACACTATCGTTAGAATGATGACGGAAACACATCCATTGCATGAACTGCTGCTCCAAAGCAAAAAAACGGTGGTGGGAATAGTGCATGTTCTACCACATTTGAAATCGTATAACGGAGTTATGGTGGGTATTATTTACAATATTCGGTAATGCCTGTTTTTCTAATTTGCTCATTTTTCAGATTCAGAAAGCTTTCGAACGGTTGAATGTAAATTACAGCAGACAATCTGACTTAAGACAATTATTTTCTCGTGCTCCTCTGCTTGAGCGGGGCACATTTATATCGGTTCAGGATGGTGAGTATTTTTAAGGCGTGTTATTTGTCTCTAGTTTAAAGCCATTTTTTTTTGCAGATCATCTACGAGGATGTCTTCGCATTATGGCTCAGCTTAGCCGTAGAGGATTGAAAAAGCAACCAGTTATCATGCCTCTTAGTGTAGAAGATGAGTTAGCATCCCCATTAGTTCGTTGGATTGAGGTACTAAAAGTTCTATATATTTCCAATTGGCTGCGTCACATTACAGTGTATTTCTGATGAATATTATTATTAGATTATTTATTGATTCACAGGACACCGCTTCTACTCTACCGGAACACCTGGCAAAGTACGCTGCGTTCAATGTAACACACAACTCAGAGGTTGCCCCACATTTGATATCGCAAGGTGATCGGTACATGATCTTCATCGATGGAGAAATCATTCCATGTGGAACATGCTCGGTGCAGGCCATCGACACGTTTTTTGAACGCTTCAGTGTGTTCTCCGTTCCAATTCCTGCACTATTAATTAAAATATCTGATTTTATCGAAGTTTTCTGTTTCAAAACGAAAACTCACAGTGCGAGGCAATCTGTAAGCCTGATGTGCGCCAAATTTACGGAATCAATGGAAGCTGACCCAACAAACATCGATGTCGAATAACCACTTGTTCAAACAAATTTGGAGAAGTTATTCAGCTTTCTAGAAGCTAAAAGCTGAACAACTTCTCCAAATTTGTTTGAACAAGTGTTTATTCGACACCGATGTTTGTTGGGGATTCAGTTTCAGATTGATCATTTATATTAATTGGATTAATCATTTAAATGAAATATATTTTAAGGTTTTAAATAAACTGAAATCTGTATCTAGAGCCATTTTCTAAGACCAGTTCAGTGTCAACATTTCAAAAGGGCGGATCTGCTATAAACAATTACTATAACCATCGCTCTCTCGGAAATGAAAACTTTCTCCTACAAATCAACAATCTCGACTGCAAGAAGAAACATTTTCCTACCTTACGGTGTATTTGATTTGCATTTGTGGATTTTTGTGAGAAATCGATAGAGAATGTCGTCGATTAAAAAAAAAGCAGGTCTGCCCTTTTGAAATATTGACGCTGAGTTTCTTATCTCATCTTCATTTCATAAAATGACTAGTTTCTAAGCACAATCACATTCTAAAAATGCATAGTTTCTAATCTCTTCCACATGCTACAAAATGCCTAAAATTTATTCACTTTCTGACGAATAACCTCCTTAGGCATTTTTGCATAAAACCTTTTTAGGCAAATTATGCATAGTTCCAGTCTTCAAGCAAAGTGACTACTTTGAAGTCATAAATGCATACTTCAGATTTACCGTGCAGGTCCCTGGCCAGTACCCATTAATGGGTAAAATATCGCCCATTTCGAACTTAAGTGGGTTAACTCCTTTAATTTGTAAAACAATTTTACCCATTAATGAGTAAATATTCCCTCGGTCGGGTTATGGTTTTTTTTTTCCCCTTTTTTTAAATTTTTGGTTTTTGGGGGGAGTGTGAAATATACACTTTTTTTAAAATTTTTTTTTTTTTTGGGAAAAAGTAATAAATTTTTTTTTTGAAAATGTTTGTTATTAATAGATCGCAAGAACTGTATTTGCATTTGTGTATTTATTCGTAACGACAACTCTTTAGCCACAGGCCTTTTACCTCTCAGGTATGTCAAGTTTCGTTCGGGGGTTTTCACTTTGGCAAATATTCCGGCGACGTTCAAGTGGTCCATTGAAGCGGTCATCACATCGTTATCCTCCAGAGAGATTCCTACAACACCCAAACAATTCCTGAAGTCTTCCGTGGATAAGATTGAAATAATAATTTTTACGTCAACTTGATGAAAGCTTTGATTTTACGCTCCGGAAGTGACATATACTCGGAAGTACGATTCTACTGATGAAATTGAAGCATTTTAAATTATTATAATAAATCATTGGCGTACCTCTCAGTTTTTGTAAGCTTTCGCTTTCCAATTTAACGTTCAGTTCTTCCATATTCTCCGAGTTTTCGTGGACTGGATTCCGCGAAGTTTTTTTTTTATTTTTCGAACAGCGCACTTTTAACTATACAAAGTGAGTCAGGAAAATGCTAAGATATTTTTTTTCCCATAAATGGGTACAAAAATACCCATCTTTTGGTCTCTCATTGAAAATAAAAAATGGGTCTTTAGTATGTATTATTTTGATTTTAAAAGTGCCCATTTTTTGACAACTTCATATACTATCAAAAAATGGGTACATTTTTACCCATTAATGGGTACTGGCCGGTTACAGTTTATAGTTCAACCGTGACACATGATTCATGAGTGTGCTACATAGTTTTTGTTGCACACATTTTTGAGGGTGTGCGTGTATTGAAACAAATTCATTGCTTTCGTGCATACTCATACATGATAGTGGGGACTAAAAACAAAATCAAAATAAACCAAATTTGAAATAAACTTGGAGTAAATTTCTTGGTAGACTTTGTTCCAATCATATTTGAGTTTATTTTTATTTTTTTTTATTTCTTAATTCAATTGAACATTTAGAATTTTAAATAAAGCAGAAAAATCTTCACCCCACTTCGTTCAGCGAAAGAATAAAGTTCGTTCGATCCAGCGCTCCGTTATTTTGGAAGATTTATTCGAGTGCGATCCTTGGAAATAATTAGTTTTTTTTTTTTCAAAATCTATTCACTTCAGTGAAAGGAGTGAAAGTGAGTTTTTTTTTTCTAGGAAGGCAGTGTGGTTTTCCAGTGAAATAAGAAAATCAAGCAGTGCTTGCTGGCGAATTATCATCCCGCTCATTTTCGCTTCATCTCCGCGTGGTGACGCTAACCAGCGATACACTGCTACATCGCCAACGGTCATCCGACATCGTTGAGCGAGTGCACCCGAAGGCGATCGGATTCACCCGTACACCCACGCAGCGCACCGCTCCCCGCTGCCCGCATAGAAGTGCGACGTTCACGCATACGGTGCGTCAGCAGCAGCAGCAGCAGCAGCAGCAGCAGCAGCAGCAGCAGCAGCAGCAGCAGCAGCAGCAGCAGCAGCAGCAGCAGCAGATCAGTAATATTAGTTAAGTTTTTTTTCTGTCTCTCATCCCAAATAGAGTTTAGCTTTAATTTGTGTGTTCGTATTTTGTGTTTGTGTGTGATTTAAATTGATAGGGGCGTTCAACGCTCCCACGATTAAGGCAAATCGTGCATGTTGAAAAGGTTTCTTCGACATGGACGGTTTTGCTGAAAAAGTACCTTTGCCACCTGATGATGGGGAGGCACAAAAAAAAAATTCGACCGTGATCGTATCTAATTGACTCGGTCGGTTCATGGGTTGTCTACTTTCAGCCCAAAAAGAAACCTTTGAATGTGTACCAAATTACTACTGATCTGACGAAGCGATTCTCAGCCGTGACAGAGATCACGAAAGTAAAATTTAATAAACTCCGTGTTGTCGTCTCTAACCTGAAGCAGGCTAATGAGATTGCTTCCTCCCAGCATTTTACACTGGAATATCGAGTTTATATTCCAGCTCGTGATGTGGAGATTGTAGGAGTGGTCACAGAGGCGAGTCTGTGCCCTGAAATTTTGGAGAAGCGGACGGTTGGCCGATTCAAGAACCCTCTGCTCCCCCCAGTTCAGATACTGAAAGTAAGAAAGTTAGTTAAAATATCGCACAGCGAGGGTAAGAAAAAAGTTACCCCCACAGACTCGTTTCGGGTGACCTCTTCTGGCTCTGCCCTTCCTCACTACTTAGAACTGGACAAACTTCGGCTACCTGTGCGGTTGTTTGTACCCCGGGTAATGATCTGCCAAAACTGCCACCAGATGGGGCATACGGCCTCCTATTGCGGCAATAAGGCACGCTGCTCAACTTGCGGGGAGAAACATGAGGCTGGTCCCTGTGCAGATAACACACTAAAATGCGTTTTCTGCAAGGGAACTCCTCCCCATGCTCTCTCGTCATGCCCGGCGTACACACAACGCGGGGAAAAATTGGAACGTTCTCTGAAACAACGTTCAAGACAATCTTTTGCAGAAATGCTTACGAAAGCCTCGCCACCCGATATCAATACAAATCCTTTTGCTCCTCTGTCAGAGGACGAGTCTGATTTGGACTTGGTTGAGGAGGGGACATCTTTCAGTTTTCCGGAAGGTGCTTCACGGAAGCGAAGACGCATCCGAGCAGGGAAAGCAGCTGAACAGAAGCCCCAAATCAACATGCCCAATTCAAAGAGCAGTGGAAATAAGGATAATCCAAATCCTCCTGGTTTTCGAAGAGCCAACTACACACAGGATTTCCCATCTCTCCCGGGGACATCCAAAACCCCTGATGCCCCGATTTTAAGAACAGAAGCCTCCTCTTCATCTGGGCTGTTCTCATTTGATGATATTGTGGAAGGTATTTTCAAGTACCTCGAAATGTCTGACCTTCTTAAAAGCATTGTTATGGCAATGCTTCCCACTGTGAAAACTTTTTTGAAGAAATTAACATTAAAGTGGCCCCTCCTTGCAGCTATCATTTCCTTCGATGGATAATTTGCCAAAAGAGGTCGGGGATTTGATCACTGTTCTGCAGTGGAATTGTCGAAGTCTTATTCCTAAATTGGAATCATTTAAATTTTTAGCTCACAATATCGGTTGTGATGCATTTGCTTTTTGTGAAACATGGCTTTCACCCGAAATCGATCTTCCGATTCACGATTTCAACATTATTCGCTTGATCGTGAGGATTCACGTGGAGGAGGAGTACTTTTGGGGATCAAAAAGTGCTACTCCTTCTATAGAATGAATTTTCCTCCTATTCCAGGTATTGAAGTTGTCGCATGTCAGGCTGTTATTAAAAATAAAAGCCTTTGCATTGCTTCCGTTTATATTCCTCCTAGAGCCTCAATAAACCAGAAACAACTTTCAGATATTTTTTCGGTTCTTCCTGCTCCGCGGTTGGTCATGGGAGATTTTAACTCTCACGGTACAGGCTGGGGAGAAATGTACGATGACAACCGGTCTTCTTTGATATATGACCTCTGTGACAACTTCAATATGACCGTTCTCAACAATGGAGAAATTACACGCTTGGCTGGTCCATCCTCACTTGGCAGTAGGTTAGACCTCACACTTTGCTCGAATTCATTATCGTTGAACTGCACGTGGAATGTGATCCAGGATCCCCACGGTAGTGATCATTTGTCTATTAAAATTTTGGTTGCCACCGGGCTCACTCCGCCGGAATCCATCAACGTCACGTATGATCTAACTCGTAATATCGATTGGACAAGGTTCAAGACAGCAATAGATGAAGCCGTAACAACGGTAGAAGGGCTTCCGCCGCTGGAGGAATATAACTTACTCTCCAACCTGATTTTGGAAAGCGCGCTTCAAGCTCAAACTCGACCAGTTCCAGGAACGTCATTTCGCAGGAAACCTCCTTCCCCATGGTGGGATCAGCAATGCACCGAGGTTTACCGCAAAAAGTCCGACGCGTTCAAAGTTTTTCGTAGACGTGGAACACCTGAGCACTTCGAAAGGTACACGGCTCTCGAACGCGAATTTAAGAGCCTCATCAATACGGCGCGAAGATTGCGTAACAGAATTACGGACAACGAGAACGAGGAGTATTCGGACCAATGGATCCTCAAGTTCGCGCGAAAAGTTTGTCCAGATTCTGTGCCAGCACAAATGTTTCGTCGCGAAACCACGAATTCGATAGATGAGATCAGCCAACCTTTTTCAATGGTAGAACTCTCTTGCACTCCTTTTGTGTGGCAATACGGCTCCAGGGGCTGATAGAATCAAGTTCAACTTGCTTAAGAACCTTCCAGACGTCGCTAAGAGGCGCATGTTGAACTTGTTTAATCAGTTTCTGGAACTCAACATTGTATCGGATGACTGGAGACGGGTGCGAGTTATTGTAATTCAAAAACCTGGTAAACTCGCGTCCGACCACAACTCATATCGACCCATCGCGATGTTATCTTGTATTCGAAAGTTGTTGGAGAAAATGATCCTTTTCCGTCTGGACAAATGAGTTGAGACGAATAACCTGCTTTCAGATACTCAATATGGTTTCCGTAGGGGTAAGGGAACGAACGACTGCTTCGCGTTGCTTTCCACAGATATTCAGTTAGCTTTTGCTAAAAAAAGAGCAAATGGCTTCTGTATTCTTGGACATAAAGGGGGCTTTTGATTCAGTATCTGTTGAAGTTCTCTCTGATAAACTTCACGCTTGTGGCTTTTCTCCATTAATGAACAATTTTTTGTACAATTTGCTGCCAGAGAAACTTTAAACTTTCCTCATGGAAACTCTACAGCTTTTCGATTTAGCTACATGGGTCTCCCCCAGGGATCATGTTTAAGCTCCCTTTTGTATAATTTTTATGTCAAAGACATTGACGGTTGTCTGAGTGAGAATTGTACGTTGAAACAACTTGCAGATGACGGTGTAGTGTCTGTCACGGGACCCAATAGGGTCGATCTGCAAGGACCCTTACAGGATACCTTAGACAATTTGTCTACTTGGGCTCTCGAGCTAGGTATCGAATTCTCTACGGAGAAAACTGAGTTGGTAGTTTTTTCTAAGAAGCATAACCCTGCACAACTGAAGCTTCAAATTTTGGGTACACCGATAACTCATGCTATGTCATTTAAATATCTTGGGGTCTGGTTCGATTCAAAGTGCACCTGTAGATCCCACATTGAGTATCTGAAGCGAAATGCCGACAAAGGATCAACTTTCTCTGCACAATTACAGGTAAACTTCAAGCACCTTGTTCTGTTTTTGTCGCGGAATTGGCAGGAATTCATTTTTCTTTAGAAACTGTTGCCTCTTTTACACCGGATCAATACTTCATTTTCACGGATAGTCTTAGTTCTGTAGAGGCTATTCGCTCCTTGAGGCCGGTAAAGCACACCTCTTATTTTCTTATGAAAATACGAGGTCTTCTAAGTGCTTTATCTTCACGTTCTTTTATTATCACCTTTGTGTGGGTCCCTTCACATTGTTCGATTCCTGACTATGAGAAAGCGGACTCGCTTGCAAGGGTTGGCGCTATGGAAGGCGATATTTATGACCGACAAAGCGCTTTCAACGATTTTTTCTATATTTTTCGTCAGATATCACTCGATAGCTGGCAGTATAAATGGAGTAAAGGAGATTTGGGGCGATGGCTACATTCTATCACTCCTAAGGTGTCTAAGAAATGTTGGGTCAGGGGATTGGATGTGGGTCGAGACTTCATTCGTGTGATGTCTCGTCTTCTGTCCAATCATTATTCTTTAAACGCTCATTTGTTCCGTGTTGGGCTGGGAGACAGCAATCTCTATGAATGCGGACAAGGTTACCAGGACGCAGATCACGTTATTTGGTTTTGTGCTGAGCTTCGTGGAGTCAGATCTGAGCTTTATGATTCCCCTCGGGCTCGAGGTAGACAACCCAATGTACCGATTCGAGACATTTTGGCTGCACGCGATTTAGAGTTTATGAAACTAATTTATGTGTTTTTGACTAACATTAGCCTTAGATTGTAGTTTGATTAACTTACTTGTTTAGGTTAAATTTTTGAGGATTGTGTGCATCGGTGTGTGATTGTGGTTGTGTGTGTGAGTGTTGTTGTGTGTGTGTGAGTGAGTGATTTTTTTTTAATTGAAAACGTTCAATTAAAAAATTGTAATTTGAAATTCTAGATATAAGAACACTATTGTTCCTTATGCTTTGTTTAAAATGTCCACCGCAATTTTCCCATCCATAAAATTGTAATTCATATTAACCTCGAGACGGCCGCGAGTAATTGGTTCCACCACCTTAACCTTAGTTCTAAGATAACTGATGTATATAAACATGAAAACTTGGCTCTGAAAAGTTGATTCGATTGAGCCTGTACAAATAAATGAATTCATAAAAAAAATAATCTTTTCATGAATTGATATTGTTTCGTTTGGATTAAACATTATTTTTCAAAGCTACACGATGAGAAATAGATGTATATTTCAAAAATAAATCACATTGTATTCAAAGAAAAACCTTTTTGACTCAGGGCCTAATTTCAATTTTCTTTGAATCAAATATTAACGATATTAGTTTCAAAGCAATCATATTTTTGTTTTTACAATCTAGCTTGCATACGACTGGATGTAGATGCAAAAATATTTTTATTTAATTCTAGCACATCGTTATTTGTATCAAAATTTTTGTTTATCTTCAATTATGTGCTTCTTTTTAAATCAAAACAAAAACGCTCTGACTCAAAATAAAATTGGATTTGTTTTAAAAATAATTCTGATTGATTTTAATGATTTAATTTCAGGTTTGCTTTGAATTTCTTAGTTTATTCTGTTTATCTCTACCAAGGTTCAATGGTAGTTTTTAAACAATATTTATTATGTTCATAAAATTGCTGCACCTAAATAATAACCTTTGCGTTCGTCTTGTTTTTTCCTTTCCATAAAAAATGGCTGCTTTATCAGCTCTTTCACCTTCTTTTGTTCGATGAATTTCAAAGTTTCGACGGTGTACCGGTTAGCTGAAATAAGCCCAAAAATTAGTATTTTGAACATAAGTAATATAAATTTACATACCTTGAAATGTACCGATAACTGCACCACACAGCTCGAAACATAAAAATCTAATCTCCTCCGACGAGTGCGTTTTGCAGTTTACGTGTTATAAAATGGTGCGAAGAAGATACACACATGCACAAAGCATCGTACCATTTTGGAAAGATTTTATTTTCAAACCCAATAAAATATTGTTGATTCAAATACATATTTTTTAAAATCAACGCTGAGTGGTATTAAAAACAAATATATATTGTTTTGATTCAACCATAATCATTTATTTGAATCAAAGCCCTCGTATATTTGATTCTAAAATGCTGTCTTTCTCTGCGTGTGTAGTACGAAGAAGGAAAAATCACAGACAAACAGACATAACACTCGTAAACACAATCATCGTACGCCCTAACAGTCGTTTCAAATTATGTTTTGCTTGGGACTGTCTCCGCACTTCCCTTAGTGGCGCCATTGAAGCGTTCAGTAAGTCAACCAATATCGAACTGTCATCTGTTTGTTTTTGTTTACCCGGCGATTGTAAGATGGGGCGGAAATGCGAATTTGGTTTGTACTCAAATTGGTAGCTGTGTCACTGATCGATGGGTGCGATTTTGGCGGTGTTTGCTGTAAGGTAAGTAGTTCATCTTTGTACGATGTGATGCCCTCTGGAAAGTGGAGAAAAAGAGATGAAAACATGGTAGAATGCGGTGATATTGCTTTGGGTAGACTTAGCTTATAACATTAAAGCCGCTTGGAAGGGGTAGAGAAGGTTTTCGTGAATTTTTTCAACTTTAGTATTTCCTAATCTCGAAACTATCTAAAGCAAAAATATATAGAAATATAAAAATTATCCACAACAATCTAGGTTAATATGAGCTGGAACTTTTTTTTTACTAAAAGCTCGTTTAATTGCAACGCAAGGTGAAAACTATCAATCCACTTTTTCAAAGCAAACATATTTTAACGAATAAATCCTAAATTTCAAAACCTAACAGTAAGTCGTACTTGTCGAAGTAAGGTACGCTTACCTCCTGCGCTGGCCTCGGATTGTATTACATCGTCGAAGGAAGACTTTTTGGCAGACCAATTGAACAGTCGTCGTCTAATCAAGGAAGTGGAAGCACCCGGCGTAGTTATCGTCTCTGTCGTAATTTCGCTAACCTCACTACCACCATCACCAGCAACAGGATAATCCTTCCTAGGTTTGGCAAAAGCGGACACTAAATTTAGGGGAAGAATGTTTCTTACCTAGCATACTGGCCGCCTGCGGTTTGAGATCCTTCTGTTGCCACGTCACGAATACTCCTCCTGCGAGAAATTTTAGGTTGTAAAAATCATGTTGAAAATTAAAAAACCCGCATTAATCCACCGACGGTGAGATGATCTCCATGAAGGATTATCCAATCATTATGAAATCTTGACCAGTTATTTGAGAATTATTATTTAAATTTGGCGCCAACAAAACTAAAATCGGTACAAAAATAGCTCAGTATGTAAACGGAGACTAAACTGTTTGATTACTATTATAATAGGCCGTCAAGTACTGTTTCACACACACACACACACACACACACACACACACACACACACACACACACACACACACACACACACACACACACACACACACACACACACACACACACACACACACACACACACACACACACACACACACACACGCACTCAGGTGGGAGCTTGGGATTCTTCCCTACGCGAAAACCGTTCACACATCCGTGTGGATTACCACCTTTGGCTCTTCCTTCGGGGAGTGACCGAGCTTCTGGTCTTCAGACAGCTCAAGCAGAGGATGCCTAGGATGTGGCGGGGATTAAACAGTGGGCTCTGTTGGATCCCTATAAAAAACCACATATCTGTAAGCAACTCCGTACAAGCGATTTGGTACCGCTTCCAAAGTGCCTTAGCCCAAACACCCGGAGTGCCAACCGGCACATCAGGATAGATGCCAGTAACATCCTGATTATGGCATACTGGTCAACGCAAAGGACAACGGACAAGTTACGGAATATGAATCGGATGGCGACGATGGGCTGGTATTCGTGCTATTCTGCTCCCTGAGTAAAGAAGGGTGACACTAACTTGAAACGGCGAGTGGGCTAATGGTGCGTTTGCCTCCGTCCCGGTAAAACCTTGGCAGGCCTCCGGATACGTTCATCATCTGTATCATCAATCCTCGATGGGTACTAGGCTCGGATGTTACATTCCCGACTTACGCTGATCTGGCTCTGGATACGAACCCCATGAAGGTACGTGTTCAGCCCTCGCTTGGCCTCCCTGTTTACATAGACAACCAAGGGATCACGAAGGCGACTATGTACAACGGATGGTGATAGCGGTGCGGAGGGGGAACCTGGAGAATGGAAGAACATACAACAAACAACGATGCAGGAGCGGCAAATCCGTTTGCCAGAACTGGGTTGGTGAGGACACCCCCATTGCAAACCCAGCAGGTGCAAGAGCCACAAGGGCAAGAGAAGGAGCACCAACCGATGCAGCAGCAATACAGCGCTTGGTCGAGGGTACCAAAACTACCTCGGGTAGAGGCAGCCAAAAAGCTGGTAGATGAGCTGCACGAATACGTCGACAAAAGAAACAACGTTCACAAGGACATCAAAGCGTTGGTGATTAAGATCCAAGGGGTTCTTGGATCAGCGGTTAAAGAGTGGAAGAACATGGCACAGAGAGCCGAAGAAGCTGAGAAGGAGCTCTCAGCAGCTAAGACTGCCAGTGAGGCAAGCCGAACATCGGAAGCGAGAAGGCACGACACCAATACAACAGCGGAGGAAAACAGCGTGGTGGGAAGTATCCCACAGAGGATGCAAACTACACCCTTCTTCACGCCGAAGAGGCCAAGGGCATCACCAGGAGATGTTAGACCCGGCGGCTCTAAGAAACATAAGGACGCCTCCGTCACTGGTGAACGTCGTCCAGTAGAAGATGTCGCCGCAGGCGGCCAAACTCCATGGCAGGTTGTCGGCGAAAGAAAAAAGAAATCGGGTGGTAAAAACAGGTCCGAAAAACGGAAGTTTATCAAGAGGAGGAACAAAGGTGAAGCTCTCATCGTCAAAGCAAGTGACGACACGTACGCGGAAGTTCTGCGTACCATGCGGACTAATCCGGATCTTAGGGAGCTAGGGGCAGACGTGCAGAAAATTAGGCGCACCCGCAATGGGGAAATGATCCTCGAGTTGAAAAGGGATCCAAAAGCCAGCAGTTCCTCCTACAAAGAGCTTACCGAGAGGGCTATGGGCGACAAGGTCCAAGTCAGGGCCTTGTGTCCGGAAGCAACTCTCCTATGCAAGGACTTGGACGAGGTCACATCGGAAGAAGAAGTTGGGCTAGCCATGAAGGAGCAGTGCGAGCTAGGAGAAGCCCAGATGACCATCCGCATAAGAAACGGGCCTTCTGGCACGAAGGTGGCATCGATTAAACTACCGATCGATGCAGCCAACAAGGGACTAAGAGTTGGCAAGATCAAAGTAGGCTGGTCTGTGTGCCCACTGAGTATTTCTCAGCAACCGGAGGTGTGCTTCAAATGTCTAGAGTACGGCCACCTGGCACGAAACTGCAAAGGGCCCGACAGAAGCAAACTATGCAGAAGGTGTGGTGAGGAAGGCCACAAGGCTCTAAACTGCAGGAAGTCCCCGAATTGCCTGATCTGCGCTAACACGGAGAACAGAAATCACCCAACAGGTGGCCGAAGATGTCCGGCCTTCAAACAAGCGAGTGCTCTCAAGTCCCAGTGGAGGTAATTCAAATCAACCTCAACCACTGTGATACAGCACAACTCTTGCTGCAACAAACCGTTACAGAACAAAAGTGCGATGTTGCTATAATTTCGGAGCCATACCGAATTCCCCCAGGAGATGGTAACTGGACAGCCGACAGGGCCAAGACCGTAGCAATCTGGACAGTGGGAAAATACCCCGTCCAAGAAGCTGTGTACCGCGCAGATGAAGGTTTCGTGATTGTTAAAATCAACGGAACCTTTATTTGTAGCTGCTACGCACCCCCAAGATGGACGATAGAGCAGTTCAACCAGATGTTGGACAAGGTGACAGAGGAGTTAATCGATCGAAGACCAGTCGTCATAGCCGGCGACTTCAACGCCTGGGCGGTCGAGTGGGGTAGCCGGCTGACAAACACAAGGGGAAGCAGCCTACTTGAAGCTCTGGCAAAACTGAATGTAGACATCGTCAACGAAGGTAATGCCAGCACCTACCGTAGGGAAGGTCGAGAGTCCATCATAGATGTAACTTTCTGCAGCCCTCTTCTGATGAGAACTATAAACTGGAGAGTAAGTGAGGAATATACCCACAGTGACCATCAAGCGATCCGGCACCACATCGGAGGCAGGACGCAGGCGGAGTCAAGTAGAACTCTACTTAACGAGCGGAGGTGGAAGACAGCGAAATTCAATAAGAAAGTGTTCGAGGAAGCTCTGAAGCTGGAGGGTAACTCACTGAACCCCACCGCAGACCAGCTGATAGCGACTCTATCCCGAGCGTGTGACGCAACCATGCCAAGGGTGGGAAATCCAAGAAACTGTCGACGCCCTGTCTACTGGTGGAATCCGACGATTGCTGAACTGCGCGCACAGTGCTTCCGAGCCAGAAGGAGAATGCAGAGGGCCAGCAATAACGGCGAAAGGGAGGAACAAAGGTTACCCTATAGAGCAGCAAGAGCTGCATTGAACAAAGCAATCAGGCTCAGCAAGAAATCCTGTCTTGACGATCTCTGCCGCAAGGCTAACGAGAACCCATGGGGTAGCGCATACAAAGTAGCCATGTCTAAGATAAAAGGTCCTGCCGTATCACCTGACAGGTGCCCAGAGAAGATGAAAATTATCATCGAAACACATTTCCCGATGCATGAGCCGGCGGTTTGGCCGCCCATATCGTACGCCGACCAGGATGTCCATGACGAAGAAATCAGGGTAACGAACGAAGAGCTGATCGCGGTAGCGAAAGACTTGCCAACCGAAAAAGCTCCAGGACCAGACGGAATTCCAAATATAGCTCTAAAAACAGCGATCCGTGTAAATCCTGATATGTTCAGGACCACAATACAACATTGTATTCAGGAGGGCAGTTTTCCCGACATCTGGAAACGGCAGAAGCTAGTGCTGCTACCGAAGCCAGGTAAACCTCCCGGCGACCCATCAGCGTATAGGCCGATATGCCTATTGGATACCGTTGGCAAATTGTTGGAGAGAGTGGTCCTAAACAGGCTCACGAAGTACACGGAGAGTGAGAGCGGTCTATCAGAGATGCAGTTCGGATTCCGGAAAGGCAAGTCCACTGTAGATGCCATCAGAACGGTTGTGGATGCTATGGAGACGGCACAGAAGCAACAGAGAAGAGGAAACCGTTACTGCGCGGTGGTCACCCTGGATGTAAAAAATGCCTTCAACAGTGCCAGCTGGGCAGCAATCGCCGATTCGTTACACAGATTGAGGGTTCCTGAGTATCTGTGCCAGATTCTGAAAAGTTATTTCCAGAATCGCAGACTGATTTACGAAACAGACGCCGGAAAGAGGAGTGTGGCTATTACGGCGGGCGTTCCACAGGGATCTATTTTGGGCCCGACCCTCTGGAATGCCATGTACGACGAGGTATTAAAGCTCAACCTTCCCAGAGGAGTTAAGATCATCGGCTTTGCGGACGACGTGGCGCTTCTAGTGATCGGTGAGTCACGAGAAGAAGTCGAAGTACTGGCCACGGAGGCGATAGATGCGGTGGAAGACTGGATGCGTGGGAAAAAGCTATCGCTAGCTCACCACAAGACTGAGCTGGTGATTATCAGCAACCGGAAGACAGTGCAGCATGCAAGAATCATGGTCGGCGAGTCCATCATTGACTCAAAGCGGGAAGTCAGGCACTTGGGAGTCATGTTGGACGACCGACTGAACTTCAATAGTCATGTCGACTACGTCTGCAAGAAGGCCACGGCAGTGATCTCAGCACTATCCCGGATCATGCCCAACAACTCTGCGATCAGCAGCAGCAAGAGGAGGTTACTAGCGAGCGTATCATCGTCAATCATCAGGTACGCATGCCCAGTCTGGTTGGCGGCATTGAAGACTGGAAGAAATCGCGCCCAACTGAACCGTACGTCCAGGCTGATGGCGATGCGTGTGTCGAGTGCGTATCGAACCATCTCGTCGGACGCCGTGCATGTGATAGCCGGAATGCTCCCCATTTGCCTTCTACTGGAAGAAGATAGCGAGTGCTACAGGGACCGAAACACAAGAGGAGTTCGGAATAGAGTGCGAGCCAACACACTATCCAAGTGGCAGCAGCAGTGGGACAACGCTGCGAATGGCAGGTGGACCCATCGTCTAATTCCCAACCTGTCGATGTGGATCAACAGAGCACACGGGGAGGTTAACTTCTACATGACGCAATTTCTGTCTGGTCATGGGTGCTTTAAGCAGTACTTGCACAGATTCGGCCATGCAAGGTCGCCGGTATGTCCTGAGTGTCATGACACAGAAGAAACGCCGAAACACGTTATTTTCAGTTGCCCAAGGTTTGCGCAACCACGAGGAGAAATGGCAGCCATTGTCGGCGCTGACGTCAACGTAGACAATATCGTCGGACGTATGTGCAGCGACGAAGACAAGTGGAACGCGGTGAACACGACTGTAGTACAGATCATGTCAGCACTACAGCAGAGTTGGCGGGAGGAACCACGACAAGCGATGTAAGTGGCGAGAAGGAAGCACGATCGGTTTCGGGAGAAATTCTTTCGCCGGGGAACTCTCTGACGGAGTTGGCTAGACCCACCGCCGGGGGCTAGTCGAGTAGAACGCGTCGTAGCACTGGCCTGGGTCGTCGGAGCGCCAGTGAACCGGACGCCAGGCTCCACCGGAATCACTGGAGTGAATTCGGCACCCTACCGGTAGGTCCGAAAAGTGAGAATAAGATGTCTGCTTCCGGGCGGGATTGCGCACCGGATGGCTCGGGTGCAAAGCGTATCTAAGTTGTATGTATAAAATCGTAAGAAATCTACTAACAGGAGCCAAAGGGCTCAGCACGATGCATGTTGGTCGCTGATTGGCGAAAAAGTAAAAAATAACACCAGGAGCCGAAGGGCTCGGCATGGTGGGAGTCAAAGGGCTCGGCATGATGGGAGCTAAGGGGCTCGGGAAAATAATAAGTAATAAATTGGATGCGGCGCACATTGCGCATAACGCCTCCCCTCCGAAGTAATACTGCATGGTAGTTCCGGAGGGGAAACCCAGGTGATCGGTGAACTAGGAGAGTGTTTTTTAGGGGGTAGGCACACATGTGAATCCCACACAGCGCCAGAAGAAAAAAAAAAAAAAAATCAGACACACACACACACACACACAAAAACGGCAGCGCGAGCGAGCGGAGAATTATATGACACTCGGCATCGGGCTCGGATAAAAAGGAGAGGCGATCTAAACCCTTTTTTGGGAAGAAGGGAAAAGTGAGAATATACATGTAAAATTAGATAAAGGCCGTTTTGGGAGCATAAATGAAAAAAACACGAATTAGGGATAGAAGTGAGAAAAACTGAAGTTGTAGCGAGGGGTAAATGAGATGTGAGGGGGGGGAGCGGGGAGGAAACCAAAAACATGTGCTCAGTTCGTCGAGCTGAGTCGAATGGTATATGACACTCGGCTATCTGGGCTTCGGATAAAAAGTTGAGAGTTCAAGCGATCTTAATACCCTTCTTTTGGGGTGTGAGGGGGGAAAGGGGGGGTGGAGAAATATTATGTGTTTAATATTTTGTGTATATGGGGGTGTTTTGCGGGGGTGGGTATATTATATATTGTGAAATAAATAGACCAAACGAAATTTTCCATTTTCACCGGTGCCTTCCAAATTTTCATTTTCGAACAGTTTCGATGTAAAAAAATATAAAAGTGTATGCGTTGTGTTTTTTTGGTTCCGAATTTGGAACGGAATCCAGAGCGTTCTTTTTGTGTTGGGGGGGGAAAATAGTGGTGGACAAGAGGGGGGGGGGACGCGTGGGGAGCGCGCGCTGTTTGGTAGGTAGTATGGAATATATATAGTACCAACCAGATTACTGACTTTGCTCAAGTTCTCTTTTATTTTTCTTAAGCTCTTTGAACTTTATCATAGCTTTTTTTTTTAAACATTATGGAGTTCAGCTAGCAATGGTGGAATTCTGAACACTGAAGTTCTTTGAACTAAACTGATATTTTGAGAAATATGTAAGTTCAACTTTGCAGCAGCTCTACGAAGTTTGAAGAATTTCTGCGAACTATATTATGAAGTTCTTTGATTATTGATGAAGTTTTGTGAATGTGGCTAAAGTGTTACGATCATTATGGGTAAGTTGAAAAGGAAGGGCGAACTTCTAGCGGAAGAAATCCATCCCTATGATTTTTTTTCAGTATACTAGATACGTTAACACATATTGTCACAGCTATGACATGTTGTTAAAACAAGCCTTACGTGCTTTCATAGCTTTGTTTATTTTTTTCATGCGTGATTTTGCTAACACATATGTTTTACACGTTGCTTGAGTCTTCATCAAAAAGTTGTATTTCCCATATATTGAATTTTGTGCACTTTGGAAGCATATGAAGGCTAGCAAGAAAGATGCTATATAAAATCCCAGTTACAAATATGATTTTTCCAAGGTATTTGAAGCATTTCAACTAGCACCACACGTTTACACACCTTGGGGTAAATTGAAATAAGTACACAAGAGGAAGAGTGACACAAGTTTTGCCAAGCTGAAAAATCCCAAACATCTCACACCTTACGCAATCAAATAGAAAGTCTAAAAAAGGCTTGTGAAACCTATGCGACCTTATAGAAATTGCGCGAGCTTGGGTGCGGGATATTAGGGATTTCTCAACTCGGCAAAACGTGTATCATTTCTTCTGCTGAGATATTACTTCCAGTACATGGCAAATGGAGCTCTAATACAGGTTCCCTCGACCTGGGTGAACAGAAAACCAACCCCAATAACAATAATAACAACAACATCAACAATTACAGCCATTTACCATCAGACCGTGTGCTTCTTGCTGCTGCGAAGCACCAATTCTCCAGGCCACCACTCAGCCATCGACCAATTTACTTCCAAAGTGGTGGGATACAAAATCCGTACCCGGCAAGTGACGCATCACCACCCTATTCCACACCTACCGTTCCAACGAGCTCGTTCAACTTCATGACTCCAGGGACATCTTCTGTCGCATTATGCAGTTCATCAGCTGTTCCAGTAACTTCCGTTCCAGGGCACTCACCCGTGCCAATAACTTCAACAGCACCTTGTCAGATGTGTTTTACCAAGAATTGACGGACCCTTTGGAGGACAACAATCTAGCAGAAAATGGAAGGTATAATACTACCCCAAACTTGACGTCTGCTCGCAATCAAACCGACTCTCAACACGTGAGTGCTTTGAAAAATAGTAAAGAAAGTAAGGAAATAACAATCTATTGTCAAAACTTTATTAGAATGAAAAGTGCGTTGAAGATTAATGAAATTTATAGACGTGTTGCTGCTTGTAGCTACTCTGTTATTTTAGCCACTGAGACTAGTTGGGATTCGAGCATTAAAAGTTCTGGAGTTTTTGGCGGTTAGTTTTATGTATATAGAGACGAGCGAGATAAATCGTTATCAAATAAGAAATCGGGGGGGGGCGTTTTAATTGCATTTTCATCTGTTTGTGAATCAGAAAAAATCACTTAAAAAAAACAAGGAAATTGACCACGTCTGGGTTATATCTATGATCGAAAAACAAATTTTTTTTTTTGGAGCAGTCTATTTCCCCCCAGAAAGTGCAAAAATTGATTCATACTGTAACCGTTGGTTCCAAATTTTACTTGCTGGCTTCGCCACAAGGTGAATTTCCTACTTCCCTTAATACGCCCTTTTAAAAAATTAAGAAAAAGAAACATACCCACTAACACAATCATGGGCCTGTGGGTGGCACTCAGTGGCTTGGGGAGTGTCAGCACCAGTCCCACTCTCAGCCGACGCATAGTTTGAGTGGTCGCTCGTGGAGCGGTGTGAACGACGCTCCAAGGGGGAAAAGTAATCCCGCCTAGAGAATGCACTACTCCTTCATAGGTGGAGTCAAGTGTCATAAATGGGGTAAACAGCAATGTTGCGAGCATAACTGTCAACGATCGTTTACGATGTTGACAGTACTTCGGCTCCACCGAAAAAAAAGTTCGATATTATAAAAGTCTTGCTCTGTAGTGAGCAAAACCTCTTTTTGCTGGAAATGTTCAAAAGTGAAGGAAGTGCGCGCAAGGTCGTTGATTTAAGGTTAATTGTTATTAGAAGTCAATTGTGAGTATTGTGTTAGTCAGTCAATAGCTAAAATTAGTACGGTCACGCGCTAAAAGTGGCTGAAATTGTGAAGTAAAACCGTCATTGTAAGCCAAAAACATCTGAAAAAGGTCCACGAAGCGGGCCTTTTTCTTTTGTACCTTTTTACTCGGCAGAAGAATATCCGGAAGGGTGAAAGTTACGGACGGAAGAATCGCGAGATAAAGAGCGCGCCCAAGCCAGCAAAAACGAGTCCGCCATCGCTGCTAGATAGTCGGTCCCACGCTGGGTACCCGCTATTGTTATTGCCGTCATCAATACGCCGTAGTTCACCACCGCCTTCCACCGATCGTCGACTTACCGCCATTCACCGGCACGCCGCTTGCAAGCAAGACAGCGAGCCAGACGGAGAACTAGGCCGACCAGTAGTTCCCAACCATTCCCGACATCGAAGCAATCACCTGCATGTGCTTCCCGCCATCGAAGCCATCACCTGCATGTGTTTCCAGTCAGGAAATAACCATCTAATTGTGATACCAGCCGCCGCTTCTACGGCCAACACCACCAGGATCGCGATCCGCTAGAGCCCAGATACGCCCAGACACGCAAGTACCCCTGCATGACGTCATGAGTAAATATAGGAAAATTGTAATTAAAACTTGCCTCTGTAGCCATTTGTTCAGAGAACATAGCCCTGATAATTAGCATTTCCACTTCTTCCTCGGTTTTCCGCGCTTTTGGGTTCGAAAAGGAACCATCCAACTTCCTCTTTCGCATTTGCCTTGCATTTATAATATTTGAGCATCTCTGGTGTTAAACATTGCTGTATTATTATCGTTTGTGGTACACGTGTGAAGCCGGTGGGTGGGTAGTTCATTTCAAGTCGCTCCCGCTCAGGGTGAGTGCCTCCAAACTTGTCAGTGGGTGAGAGACAAGCCGATAAGCGACCCTAAGATTAACGTAACCCTTAGCTAGCAGGTAACAATACAAAATGTTTTTTAATATTGCCGAAAGTATTTTGACAAAATTTAAATCTGACGTCAATATTCACATCTATGGTGACTTTAACCAAAATGCTACTGATTTTATTATAGATGATCAAAATTAATCTCTTTTAATACCAATAATTGGAGATAATTTAACACTTCTTACTCTATTTGAAAAAAGTGCGCAGATTGGGCTCAATCAAATAAATCATGTACGAAATCGGAACAATTGCTACCTTGATTTATTGTTCACTAATATGAGCTGGTCCTGACGGATTACCGCCAGTATTTTTGAAAACATTATCAAAGGAATTAGTAAAACCCTTGTTTTGGTTGTTTAATTTATCTCTAAAAACTGGCGTATTTCCCCTCATTTGGAAAGAATCGTACTTGGTTCCGATCTTCAAAAGCGGTAAAAAATCAGATGTGAAAAACTATCGTGGCATTGCAATATTATCTTGTATTCCCAAACTATTTGAGTCCATTATCAATCAACATATTTTTTCACAAGTTAAAATGTTATCTCTACCAAGCAACATGGCTTTATGAAAGGACGCTCTACTTCTACAAATTTGCTAAACTTTGTAAATTTTTCAATAAATGCAATGGATGAAGGTAATTACGTTGAAACCTTATACACTGACTTTAGCAAAGCTTTTGATAGAGTCGATATTCCTTTGTTGTTTTACAAATTGTCTAAGATAGGTTTCAACCATAATTTAATAAAGTGGGTTCAGTCATACTTGCTTGAAAGAACACAACGAGTACGATTTGAAGGAAAGCTATCATCGGTTGTGAATGTTACATCGGGAGTACCACAGGGATCCCATCTGGGTCCTTTACTATTTATTTTGTTTGTCAATGATGTTGAATATATTTTACGCTATTTAAATGTTTTAATATATGCAGACGACATGAAACTTTTCATGGAAATACGTAAATCATCTGACATCGAAGTCTTTCAAAGAGAAGTTGATAATTTTCATATTTGGTGTACAAAAAGCTTACTAGAGATTAACGTTAAAAAGTGCATCTCAGTCTCATTAACTAAAAAGCGCAATGTAAGGCAAGACACCATCACTATAGGTCAACAAACTGTTGAAAGATGCAATCAGGTTAGAGATTTGGGAGTCATACTTGATTCCGAGCTCACTTTTGTAGAACACTACAACAATATAATTTACAAGGCAAGTAATATGCTCGGGTTCATCAAGAGGTTTAGTTTGCATTTCAATGATCCCTATACAATAAAAACATTGTATGTAACATATGTTAGGCCCCTTCTTGAGTACTGCAGCGTGGTTTGGGATCCATATCAGAATACACATAAAGACCGTATTGAGTCAGTGCAGAAACAGTTTTTATTGTATGCTTTGCGTAAGTTAGGATGGAACTCTTTTCGGTTACCTTCTTATGAATCTCGATGTATGTTAATTAAAATAGATGGTCTTGAAAAACGACGTGAGTTTGCGACTCTATCATTTATAAACGACGTTATTGGGCAAAGAATAAATGACGCAGATATTTTAGAGAAGCTCAACTTCTACGCTCCCACCCGTCACTTAAGAAACAGGAATTTATTCTACATGAATAATCAAAAAACTAACTATGCCCAAAACGGACCCATAAATAAGATGATGTCTTGCTATAACAAATACTGCACCACAATTGATATAACAATGAATAAAAATCAACTAAAAAAAGCATTTTTCTCAGAATATTTGTAAGAGTAGAATTAAGGCAAAAATGTAAAACCGGTCTACATATATGATTGACGACAAATAAAATAAAATAAAAAAAAAATAAAATAAGAAAACAAGCAGAGGTAAAACTCCACCTAAAATTGTTCCAGTTCTATTGTTTGTATTGAAATCCAGCACAAAGATCCAGGATATTCTCTCCTTTAATCCTGAACGTGTATCATTTCTTCTGCTGAGATATTACTTCCAGTACATGGTAAATGGAGCTCTAATACAGGTTCCCTCGACCTGGATGAACAGAAAACAAGCAGAAGTAAAACTCCACCTAAAATTGTTCCAGTTCTATTGTTTGTATTGAAATCCAGCACAAAGATCCAGGATATTCTTTCGTTTAATCCTGAATAACTTGTGTGTAAACTTGTAACCCTTCTAAAATTTAAATCTTTTAGCTTTGTTCCAGTTCAAAACTGGGAAATTCAAATGACAATTGTTTTTACTGCTGGTTTGAACGTTATACACAAGGTTGCTGTTCAGCTGTACAGTGCACTAATTCTGACATTATATATAAAGTCACATCAGATACTCAAAGATACCTGATTTCTCTATCTATATTCCTCATGCCCTTCAACTACGTGTTATTACCAAATTAACCTAAAACTAATATGATTGAGCCTTCAAAATGAATGATATTTATTTAAAAAAAAACAAAGGTACGAAGTTCTAAGTCTAAACGCAACGGTGTTTTCTCTTTCAATTTCATCATCTGCACTTCCTCCGGTGCCAATCGGGAAGATGAATAAGTTATGTTATAATGAACGTCTCAACATCCTGTCTAGTTGTTCGGAACATTTTGATTTCAACATCGTCTTTCGGCGTTTCCAGACTTTTATTCCACTTACTGTATCGTTTCGTGGAACTGATGGAATGTATTCTGATGGGTTTTTGATGATCATCTGCGAGAAACCATGGAAGTTCGTTTCCTTTTAATACTTTCGTTCCGAACAAGTGTATTAATTGAGGACGCGATGCTCAACTGACTAAGAAACGCGAACTTTTTGCATTGGGACTTGTAGAGAGTCCTGTCTTAGGAAACCTGTTAGCAATGGAGTTTCAGGGTTTTCAGCTGATTGGAATGCTTTATTCAGGCCCGAAATCGTTGTTAAAATAGAGTTGAACTGGAGCGGCAGATTACCCAGCTCAATACCGATCCTTTATGTCAGCTAGTGCCGTACTCTCATCCAGTCAAACATTCATAGTGACGCGTATGAGAGCTTCCTCCTAAAAAGGAAATTTCCATGGAAATGAATTTCCAGTTTTGACTGATTCAGTAAGACTGAAATCCTCCACATCGTCTACCATAAAACAGCACGAAGCAGCCGCGGAATTCAATACTGATGGTTATTCCGAGAGTTGAAGTGAGGTATGTCTCTTGGTGAAATGATAAAAGTGAGAAAGTGACAAACGACACTTTGACTCTCGGAATAACCTTCACTATCTGGATCATCATTCATCTTAATATTCACCCAGCGCCAACAGGAATCGGCACCTTTTGACTCGTGAATCTCGGAAACTTTTTGGAATTATTTCGAAATGTCGAACGAGTTGAATCAACACAAACCAAATCCAAACGAAGCAGGCGGAGTTCCAATACAAAACACACACATGGACGTAATCATACAAAATTGAGAACAATGGCGGTGAAAATGGAAAATAGTTGATCTATTTTTGGTGGTCTATATTTTTGGAACTGTTATAAAACTAGACCAAAATAATAGAACACCGCTGAAAACGGCCTAAAATGAAGAATTAGACAATCCTAACCGTCAATTCTGACTATCTCATGCGTCATAAAACGTAACAGATGCGACACTATAGAATGCAAGCACGATCGATTAGTGCGAGTAGTGTTTTCCGGTTTTGAACTACAACGAATAATGTGCAATAATAGCTCAGTATGTAAACGGAGGCTAAACTGTTATATTACTACTATAATAGGCCGTCAAGTACTGTTTCGTTCATATCTTCTATGGGAATGTTGTAGCTTTCATTTGCCGTCAACAGAACTGAAATCGGTTCACAAATTGCTGAGAAACCGATGTGACATTATTTGTAACACACACACACACACACACACACACACACACACACACACACACACACACACACACACACACACACACACACACACACACACACACACACACACACACACACACACACACACACACACACACACACACACACACACACACACACACAACACACACACACACACACACACACACACACACACACACACACACACGCACGCACACATACATACATACATACACACAGACATGGGCTCAGTTCGTCGAGCTGAGTCGATCAGAGTGGACGCGTTTTTATTTCCATTTCCTTTTTTTTTCTTCAATTTCAGTCGTCAATCAGAGTGGACGCGTTTTTATTTCCATCCTGACCTCGTGCGCTTCGCGTTTAATTTTTGCAAACTATCGATTTTTTTATTGCGTGCTTTTGTTTCGAAATGAGCTGTGAAATTTGCTTACTAGACTCTACCGGTGAGTCGGTGATGTGGAACTGCATCGGATGTGATCGTATGTTCCATGCTGCCTGCGTGGGAGTGTCTTATCTACGCAACTCTCTACGGAAGACAAGGCAAGAGGATAAAAAAATTGATGTGCTGTCGTATGTGCTGCCCTACTGTAGTTCCTGCCAAACGCTCATAACCCTCAACTTCGATTTTAAATTAATATCATGTGAACTGGCAGCGCTTACTTAAAACTTGGACAAAAACACGGAGGTCATTCATTGATCACAGCACGAAAACAAAGTTGAAATTATGCATGAAGCTATTAAAAACCACCACAATTAAAAACCACCTTACGTCGGTGCTCGATATAGCGATGCAGGAATCCAACAAAAATGTCAACAAGTTGCTAGAAACTATGACAGCTAATATATCAAATAGCTTGAAAAGTTTGAATAAAGAAGTGAAAGAACTTTCAAGCCACACTATGGACTTAGCTTCTCCTATGCTCAACAATCCAATGTTGGAGTCCGATATATTCAATGAGCTAAAGACAATATCAGCTAATTTCCAGGCAGCACAAAATACTCCGCATGCGTCGCTTGACTCACATTAGGATGTGAGCAATAGAACTAAATGAAAATAACAACAAAGATGAGTCAGGCTCGCGGTTTTTAGGTACAAGAAAGGTGTGGAAACCCGACTGGAACGATTACGATGCACGAAAATCGCGCCGCTTGGTTCAGCAGAAATTGGCTGAAAAGGCTAGGAAGCGAAAAAATCAAAACAAAGAACGCTACAACCGAAAAAGATTTTTCAACCAGAAATTCAACAGTAATGATCGCAGCAACACAAATTATACCAATAATCACAGCTTTAACTACTGCAGCAACAATCACAATATCAACCAACTTCTCCCTGATAGAGAGCTTCTAGCAGCAGCGAAAGATCGGTTCTCTAGACCACCGATTCAATGTCAACGAGGCGAAATCATAAACAGGTACCCCTCGAATGTGAATGTTTTTTCACGTCTCGAACCAGCGCGCTCGCCCCACTGGATGGCTTCGGGGAGGCCGCCGATTCAATTTCAACAAGGTGAAATTTTAAACCCGTACCCGTCGTGCGGTGTATTTTCACGTCCCGACGCAGCGCGTTCACCAAACTGGATGGATCCGGGGAGCTCCTCAGCTACATCGTGCGCAACATGTGCAAACAGGCCTTCGAGTTTTCCACGGAATTGACGAACCCTCTGGAGGAAGAAGAAGATCTAGCAGAATCTACCTTTTTTGAGGACCTGACAAACTCTCTACAGCAAGGAGAGGTAAATAGTTTTAGTAATACAAATTTGACTGACACGATCCTACAAACTACTTCACCCCATCGCAGATAGGAACAGAGTTTTTGGTATATTGTCAAAATTTCATTTGAATGATAAATCCGGCTAAGATGAAAGAAATTCAAAATAAAATTTTGTGTTGTTCCTACCCAATAATTTTGGCAAATGAAATCAATTGGGATAATAGTGAACGAAGTGAAGAAGTTTTTGGACTAATCTTAGTAGATCTTATTTCAATAGAAACTGCAACAGTGGAAGTCTTTCGATGAGTGGATGGTCAGATTAGTTACGGATATATGTATTCTACTATAGTTTACTGGCTTGCTGGTATTATTATTTTATATGTTAACGTCAGTTTATTATTTTATGTTATGATATTAAATGATGTGACATAATTGCATTTAAATTCATTTCATTAAAATCGGTATTTCCGATGAGACTCACTAAATAAATTATTGCAAGGAAACGGAACAGCACATCGAAATTTTAGGTTTACTATTCTATTGCTATATAATTTCAGATTATCCATGGATATCCCAAGTTTGATGAGGTAATTTTAAATCATTTTTTTTTCTCGCAGCTACATTGTTTAAACTTTCAGGTCCACAAATGGAATTGTTATTTTCATTCTTATATTCATTCACTATATTATTTGTCATTATAATATTCATTCGCTATATTTATTAAAATTATAATATTAATTCACTATATTTTATACATTACTATATGACATTAAATATATATTGGGAAGGGAGGGAGCATCGAGTATCACTCAAGCTGGAATTGGACAATGGAGTGGTATGACAACCGGCGTCTAGGAGGGAACAAACAGTATCATTTTCTTTATCCTACCGATTCGATTGTGGTGCTGTGAATTCTACTCCAACAATTTCAGTGAGAGTGACGCGCCCTTCTTAACAAGCTATCCCGTAGAAAGCTTAATGAGTATTGCGAATTGGGTTAGTCGATTTGTTGGATCGTATCGTTGGAAGGAAATTCTTATGTTCCCGCGGGTTTCGCGTAAGTGTCTCTGCTTACGGGTCCGCCCCACCGTTTTTGGCCCTTCATACAGCGTTACTGTGAATGCAAACCGGTAACTCAATTTGATCTTGCTATTAAGTGGAGCTGCATACATGACAAGGTCTTAGAAGGGATGGTGGCTACCTTACATACATACATACATCTTGAATACTAAACATGAAATGTAAACATCAACCATGGTTTTTTTCATCATAGACTCTCAGCTATACCACAGTGAAAATTTTCATTCCTTCGAGCAATATTTCAAAGTTACAATGATTTGAAGGTGTCCGGATTAATGTGGAT
Organism: Aedes koreicus; assembly: GCA_024533555.2. NCBI lineage: Eukaryota > Metazoa > Arthropoda > Insecta > Diptera > Culicidae > Aedes > Aedes koreicus. The sequence continues at coordinate 209,385 of JAHHFK020006021.1, forward strand.
ACAGACCTTATGGTTTTATCTGTAACTCGTATCGGATTGAGGTTTGCACTGACAATAAGTTCGGGTATCGCAGGTTGGAACTAGTTCCAACCTAGGTTCCAAAACGAATTCGCTTTAAGTGAGCTATGTATTTTTAAACCCCTGTTAGATAGACTAAATCCGGAGAAATTTGAGAAATGGGTGAATCTGCTATTGTAAACAAACATTTGAATCGACGATTTAAATGTTTGTTTACAAAGGCAGATTCGCAAATTTCGTAGGAAACGTAAAATGTCGATAAATTGATGCATGACGATATTTTTGATCACTAGAATTACCTACCTACGGAGGGATTTAGATAAAAATGATGTAAAATAGTTTTTCCACTGAAATTCTGTTATGTTCGTTGGGTGAAAAATGAACAAGTTGCTAGAAGAGCGCTACAAATGTTGCCTCATTTGAGAAGATTTGTGTACGAAGGCAGGAAGCAGGAAGAAAGAAAGCTGAAGGAAAGTCATCCCAATTTCAAAAGGGGGTTATCGTCGGTATTCCGAACAAAGGTGTTCGCTGTTGTGGTTGACGATAAGATGCTGGGACCAAAGCTGAATTTTGTCATCATGTCTGTAGCAATGGTCGAGTCGAAAACAATAATTCGTAATTTAACTTGAACTAACAGTGAAATCATAAAATCTCCGCGTGCATTGTGTAAGCCGTAGTGAATACAATCGATTCCCTCTCGAAATGTGTGAGTGTCGGTAGTATTTCCCGGTTTTTGTTTTGTATTTGTGCTTCGCCCCCGCACCCGGAAGAAGAGTTACATCAGCTTAGTTTTGGTTATTAGTGGTAATATTGTGACACTCGGGCATAATTTATTAGTTTAGAGTGTTTTTCCGCTTTGTCGCGAGTGAATCGATGATTATAAGCAGTTTTGAAGCTCGATATAGCGTCGCCTCATAGCGAGGATTTGTATTATTGGCAGAGTGTTGAGTGAAAAAAAAGAAGAAAACAAGTACAATGTAGAGAACGGCCATTTGCTGGTCAGAAGCATCAAACGAAAACAACGCGCGTGGGCAGGTGAAAAGCTTGCACATAAATTTAGGTGCATTCAACACGGGGTGTACAGAGTTTTGTTATGCAGGTTGCATATCAAGCGGGCGGCTTAGCAACGTTAATTTTTGCGCATATTTAATCGCGAGTGCATGAAATTAACTACGAATCAACGTCAAAAAAAAAAAAAATTTTACGAATGAACAAGATAGTGTGATTGAGGAGGCGGACATGGGTGGGATCTATCTGATTATAACTATATAACAATAATCTTATTTTCTAATAATACTAAATACGTGCCTGGTTTGGAAATTTAAAATTTCCAAATCTGGAAGTGTGTTGCAGTGCCCTTATCCAAATGATATCGGTAATGTTAACATGCGGGGTTTATTGCATGTGAACGTAACCTCGGAATGGGCGTGACTCTCCAGACATTCTGAAATGGGTTGCTGGATCTGCAGTAGAGCTATCACTTTCTAGCTCCTGGATTAAAGCTGCTTCCAATGGTCACTTGAATAATATTGTAAACAGATTTCTTCCATAATACCATTGCCGGCCGATGGGTGTTAGATTGGACACACACACACACACACACACACACACACACACACACACACACACACACACACACACACACACACACGAAGTGAAGAAAATTTTGGAAGCAGATATAATGTTTATAGGGATGACAGAAATTTTCCAATGTCTGAAAAAAAAAAATTCAGGAGTGGGTGTTCTTATTGCCGTCTCGGTCAATTTGAACTCTGAAAGTATCACTACGTTGAAATGTAAAGAATTTGAACATGTATGGGTAAAAGTGCATACCGCAGGTGAAACACATGTATTTTCATCTGTGGTTTCCCTACAAACAATGCCCGTAAAGACGTGTATGAATTTTTTTTCAATATTGCTGAAGAAATCTTGTCCAACCTTGCCCAGAAGTAAAACTTCACATAGATGGAGACTTAAATCAGCGTACTATTGACTTTGTTCCAGACATTGAAAATGAAAGCATCTTGCTTCCCATCGTTGGAGAAAGTCCAGCACTACAATTTATTTTTGACAAAAGTGCAAGTTTAGGACTCAATCAAATTAACCATGTTAAAAATCGGCAAAATTGCTATTTAGATTTCCTTTTAACAAATATTCATGAAGACTTCTGTGTGACCGAATCAGTTACTCCATTATGGAAAAATGAAGCGTTTCACACAGCTATTGAGTTATCTATATTTGTACTTGAAAACAAAAGACCCGCCGACTGCGAGTACGAAGAGATCTTCCAATACCACTCGGCAAATTATGAAAAAATAAAGCATCAATTCTGACTATCTCATGCGTCATAAAACGTAACAGATGCGACACTATAGAATGCAAGCAGGATCGATTAGTGCGAGTTGTGTTTTCCGGTTTTGAACTGCAACGAATTATGTGCAATTATGTGCTCTCAGGTATGTTTTGGTCACATCTCCATGAAGGATTATCCAATGATAATGAAATTTAGACTAGTTATTTGAAGATTTTATAACTTTAATTTGGCGCTAGCAAAAATGAAATCGGTACACAAATAGCTCAGTATATAATCGGAGAGTAAACTGTTTGATTACTATTATAATAGGCCGTCAAAAACTGTTTCGTTTATATCTCCGTAACGAAATGTCCGAATGAAAAAAAAAATCAATAGCGTTCTATGGGAATGTTGTAGCTTTGATTTGCCGTCAACAGAACTGAAATCGATTCACAAATGGCTGAGAAACCGATGTGAAATTATTTGTAACGCACACATAAACACACACACACACACACACACACACACACACACACACACACACACACACACACACACACACACACACACACACACACACACACACACACACACACACACACACACACACACACACACACACAGAGACATATGCTCAGTTCGTCGAGCTGAGTTGAATGGTATATGACACTTATATGGTATATGATAAAAAGTCGAGTTTTCAAGCGATCTTAATACCCATCTTTTGGTGTAAGAAGGGTAAAAAGGGAAGTTGTAGAAATATTCTATGTTTCAAGGAATCCGTTTTATAAAATGAAGTATGAGACCATCCTTACCGTCAATTCTGACTATCTCATGCGTCATAAAACGTAACAGATGCGACACTGTAGAATGCAAGCAGGATCGATTAGTGCGAGTTGTGTTTTCCGGTTTTGAACTGCAACGAATTATGTGCAATTATGTGCTCTCGGGTATTGTTTTGGTCATATCTCCATGAAGGATTATCCAATCATAATGAAATTTTGACCAGTTATTTGATGATTTTATAACTTTAATTTGGCGCTAGCAAAACTAAAATCGGTACACAAATAGCCCAGTATGTAAACGGAGACTAAACTGTTTGATTACTATTATAGTAGGCCGTCAAGTACTGTTTCGTTCATATCTTCGTAACGAAATGTCCGAATGAAAAAAAATCAATAGCGTTCTATTGGAATGTTGTAGCATTCATTTGCCGTCAACAGAATCGGTTCACACATGGCTGAGAAACCGATGTGACATTATTTGTAACGCACACACACACACACACACACACACACACACACACACACACACACACACACACACACACACACACACACACACACACACACACACACACACACACACACACACACACACACACACACACACACACACACACACACACACACACACACACACACACACACACACACACACACACACACACACACACACACACACACACACACACACACAGACATGTGCTCAGTTCGTCGAGCTGAGTCGAATGGTATATGACACTTGGCCCCCCGAGCCTCGGATAAAAAGTCGAGTTTTCAAGCGATCTTAATACCCTTCTTTTGGTGTAAGAAGGGTTAAAAGGGAAGTTGTAGAAATATTCTATGTTTCAAATATTTAGTATATAAAATGAAGAATTAGACAATCCTTACCGTAAATTCTGACTATCTCATGCGTCATAAAACGTAACAGATGCGACACTATAGAAGCAAGCAGGATCGATTTGTGCGAGTTGTGTTTTCCAGTTTTGAACTGCAACGAATTATGTGCTCTCAGGTATTGTTTTGGTCATATTCCATGAAGGATTATCCAATCATAATGAAATTTTGACCAGTTATTTCAAGATTTTATAACTTTAATTTGGCGCTAACAAAACTAAAATCGGTACACAAATAGCTCAATATGTAAACGGAGACTAAACTGTTTGCTTACTATTATAATAGGCCGTCAGGTACTGTTTCGTTCATATCTTCGTAACGAAATGTCCGAATGAAAAAAAATCAATAGCGTTCTATGGGAATGTTGTAGCATTCATTTGCCCTCAATAGAACTGAAATCGGTTCACAAATGGCTGAGAAACCGATGTGACATAATTTGTAACATACATACACGCACACACACTCCCCCACACACACACACACACACACACACACACACACACACACACACACACACACACACACACACACACACACACACACACACACACACACACACACACACACAAACAAACACACACACAAACGCACACACACACTCGTAGGCTAGATCCACCGCCGGGGACTAGTTGAGTAGAACACGTCGTAGCACCGGTTTTGGGTCGTCGGGGCGCCAGCGAACCGGACGCTAGGCTCCACCGGAATCGCTGGTCTCACTTCGGCACCCTACCTGTCGGTTGGAGTGAGCAGCAACAGCAGAAGAATCGGTTTCGGGGAAGTTCCACCGCCAGGGAACTCTTCGTCGGCGTAGGGTAAACCCACCGTCGGGGACTACTCGAGTCGTCTGTGTCAAGAGGTAGGAGCTAAATGGCTCAGGAAGTGGGAGCTAAATGGCTCACCGTTGTTCGGTTTCAGGAGAACTTCCACTGCCGGGGAATCCTCCGTCGGAGTAGGGTACACCCACCGTCGGGGGCTACTCGAGTCGATTTCGTCGAGGTGTGGGAGCTAAATGGCGCAGGAAGTGGGAGCTAAATGGCTCGACCAAAGTAGGTGGGAGCTAAACGGCTCAAGAAAGGAGCAAATTGAGAGTAGAGCAGAGGTCCAGCAACGCCGATGCATAAAAAAAATCAGTTTGGTTGTGTATAACACACGACCGGTTGACGTAGACTTCGTTAAACCGTTTGATTAGTACTCAGGTACTGTTCTGATGGGACGTAGGGTTAGCATAAGTAAGTGAGAAAGTATGTAAGAACATTCGCTTCATAGTAATTATTTGGCGGCCCTGAAAAGGGACGTTTGATTTGAATGTTGGTATGATGAAAGGCAACGGTGGTGCTGGCTGTAGTGATTGTGTCGTTATGATAGACCAGCTGGAAACAGGATCATGTTGGGGAATTCAAAGTAAACACTTGGTCTGTTGATGAATTCAAAGTAAACACTTAATTATATTTTTGATAGTTGACAGTTGCGAAAATCTCCAATCGATTGTAGCCAAAATCTCGAAAATCTATTGAGAAATGATAAAGCTATTAGCGTTCAAACTGTTTCAGTTATTTAGGGTGAAATTGAATCGCCTAATTTGATAGCCATTTCACGGCCACTCAGGTAAGATTGAAGCCAAACGAGAAAAAATCCAGAGAAACCGAGACGTTCGAACTTTGCAATAGTTATCCGATGGTTGATTTTATCGAATGCCGCTGAGAAATCCGTATAGATCGAATCGACTTGTTGCCCTTTCTGTAGAGCTTTAGCGATGAAAGATGTGTAAACAACCAAATTGGTACTCGTTGACCGTTTCATGAAACCATGTTGATGTTCAGAGATGTAATGGTGGCAGTTGTGCGATAAATAGCTGAAAACCACTTTTTCAAATAACTTCGAAACGGCATACAAAGCAGCTATTTCATGATAATTGCTGACCTCACGTTTGTTTCATTTTTTGAAGACAGGAAAGACATATGATTTTTTCCATTGATCCGGGAATGATCCGACTTCCAACGATAAATTGAAGAGACGGGATAGAGGTGTAGATAGACTTGTGCAGCATTTCTTCAAAACAATTGCAGGGATTCTGTCAGGACCTGAACTGGTTGATGCCTTGAGGGAGGAACTAGCTTTTTACACTGTTTCAGGATCGACGATAGGGTGAGCACCAACTGGAGGATGGACTGGAACATTGTTTGCAGCTTTGTGAACTTGTTCATCATCCAAAGATTCTTGTATGAACACGCTTGAAAATTGACTCAGGAAAAGATCACAGATACCATCTATAGACGAGCTTTCAATACTTCCCTTGGACAAAACAGTGGGGAGGCCGGATTCTTTTCTTTGTTCGTTCACGTAATTCCAGAATCCTTAAGGATTGTGACGTAGTTGTTGCTGAACTTTCCTTTGATGCGCAAAAAAAAGTTTTTGATTTAGGCGTTTGTATCGAAAGTTGGCAGTGTGGTAGACTTGTTTGCATCGTCGGGTTTTACACTTTGAATATTTACGCAATAAGACCGATTCAAGCTTTTCAAACGCTTTAGATGATTGTTACTCCATGGCGGATTGCGTGGTGGTTTTCGAGTTCGTTTTGGAATGAACTGATCAATTGCATACAATAGTATGTTGGAAAAGAAATCAACCGATGAAGATCCTGATTGATGAATTCGAGCCAGTCAATTTTGGATAGAAAAGTATTCATACTAGTGTAATCACCATTCTTGAAATCGTAATAAAGTGCTTCCACTGGAACCATAAATACGCAGGGTGAGGCAGCACTCATTTCGATCACTAGAGGTGGATGATGAATTGATTGCTTCACAAGAGGAGAAGGAGCCTCCATCAAAGAAAAATGCACATCTTCTTCGATTCTACCAAAACAAAGGTCAAGCATCCGGCTATTGTTATTTTCTACGTAGTTCAGTTGAGAAGTACGCGCCAAACTGTAGCTGTCGATAAGCTTGGCAGCCGCTCTATCGAAGAATGAGTAACGTCGGGATAAAGATAATTTGATGGGCTGAGCTTCCATTTAATGCCGGGTAGGTTAAAGTCGCCTAGAATCAACAAACTATCCATAGTTTTCATTTGACTGGTGATGAGATTAAGTGAATTAATGTGCTGCTCGATTACATTCATGTCTTGAGTACGATCGGGAGGAATATAAAGAACACAAATGAATAGTGTGTGTGTTTGAAAACTAACAGCCACCCAAACTTGTTCGACGGCTTCTGAACTTGGAGTCGATAATTGCCGAGCTTTCAGATTGGCACGCAGAGCCAATAATACTAAACTGCCAGATCGTTTGATGCTATTGTTAGAGTTGCGATCGAGGCGATAAACGTTGTGAGAGTTACCAAAAACTTGACTTGAAATAGTATGATCAGCCAACCATGTTTCGGTGAATGCATACACGTCATAGCTAGAGTCGGAACAGGCAAGACGTAAATGCGAGTGTTCATTCCTCCAACGTTTTGGTAATAAACCAACAGCTTACAGTTTACACTATTGTTGAAGTTGGTCTGGTGATTTGCGGCATTGAAAAGGCTTGATGTCGTTGATCCAAAAGTTGAGAGTACGTTCGGCTTGGTTGGTTCGGCTGCGGGAGGGGAGATGCTTGCGGTGTAATTCTCTGTTGTCGGTGGGTGAATTGAAATGCAGCACGTTGACGTGGCGTTGGAGTATTCCGAGCCGGTGGAACTTGGCGCGCAGATAAAAAATGCTGATTATTTGGCACACGCCCAGAAAAAGGCTTGATGGAAACGCCGTTGGGCCAAAAGTGCGGTGCAGTAATGAGAGCTTCGATAGCAGCAGGAACGCTTATTTTAAACGATATAAACGTTAGAGGGATATTGCCATCACGGTTATCGCGCACCAATTTATGGCAGCTAATGGACTAAGGATCGCATTTTGTTTTGCTCACAATAAACGAAACGATATTGTCTTGTGTTTCATGTGGTTGAAACCTAGTTAGATAGTACCATTTCAAAGGTGTGGATGGTGGAGCGACGGAAAGGCTGGGAACGGCAGGAGGCACAATATTCGTGTTTCTTCTGTGGTTTACATTTCCTACAGAACGTTGAGAGCTGTAGGAGGCGATATTCGCTTGTGGCTGTATGCTAAGCATGCTAGGTAATGAATTTGGATAATTTGCTAGCCTAGGAACTATTGTCATCTCTATCTGATTAGACATTACGGAAAGAACTTGTAGAGGGACGTTTGTAGCAGCAATAGTGGGGATGCTTACCGTAGATTGCGTAGAAATTACTCGTTGAGGTAGTGGAGGAGCTTGTCCAATTGTAGATATGTTGACGACTGGCATGTTCATTAATGCGGATGGCGCATGATGTGGAGGTAGCATTGTGTGGTTGGTGGCGATCGTTCTAGTATGTTGGATTCCTTGAGTTGTACTTTCGGCGGATGTTGCTTGACGCGTGGCTTGAGGAGTGGCGACAGGAGTGTTTAGAGCAGCTAGGTTGTTGATAGTGGAGAGGCTGGCAGCAGCAGCAGCAGCGGAGGTTCCATCGTAGGTAGCGGCCCAAGTAACACCACTTGTCATATTCATGTTAGTAATACACGTTATAGACCAAGCTCATGTTTTTTTTCTAACGTCCATAACTTAATTTCATACACGCATATAACCGAAAAAGCGCAATAAATGTGGCATTTTTGAACATCTTTTAGGTCATACCAGATGTTTTGTAGAACATCCATAAGACAAATATTATGTTCTATGGATGCTTCGAACAGCATGCTTATAACATAATGATATGTTTTGACAAAGCAAGCACGGTCTGAACAAAGTAAAAAAAATATAAACAAGATATTTTAATGGCGAAACGATATCGTAGATAATGGTATTTTACGCGTTAAAGATGATTGTTTATTACTTTTTCAAATGAGAAATAAAAACTGCTTTGGGCATGGAAGTTGTATCAAAATTGTATATGCGGCTCAAGGTTAGCAGTGCAACTTTACGTTTTACCTTCCTTAATTTCATGCGCCATCGATTGGATTAAAAAACGTAGAAGGTACCCCGAATAAATTGTTGAATTTTAGTGAGATTTCTTTATGGAATTCACAAAAACCAACATGGCGATTTACCAAGTCTACAGTCCTACAGTACAAGTCTACAGTACGGGTAAAAACATTAGTAACACATTTGATTTTCAAATGTTCGTTTTTAATTTTCTGCGTTTTTTGTTGTGAAATTGAACCGAGAAATGTCAGTATGAATGAAAATACAAATACAATTTTTCTATTATGTTGTGCGTAGCTACATCTCAAAAGACTCCCCCACAAATTAAACGTAACAATTTATAAAAAAAATACTTAACATTCTCCCAAACTATTGCTTTATGCTACATTTGAATAAACCCCTATGCCCAATTTGGCTTCTATTTGAATCAGTGAGTGGCATCACAATCTTACATATAGTTAGTGTTTTATTTTATTCCAGTATTTCAAATAAACATATTTTCAGCCGTCACTGTATTGGTTTCACCATCTATTCTGAATGATTTCTCTATTGCATGAGGATGTTAAAAACATGTTTAAAATTCATCTTGAATGCAACCTATCAACATATTTACAAACATCTAGCATACACGCTATTTCCAAACAATCCAAAATGAAGTTCGTTTGACTCAAATCAGTCAAAAGTATGGATACTCAAAAATGAGTAAAAATAGTTCGTAGTGGTAAGATGACAAACAGTCACCGATGTTTTCAAGAAGTAAAATTTAAGTTGATCGAACAAAAATAGATCAAAAATGTGTTCGCTGTTCTGGTACCACGTTTGAACCGAATATGTGTGGAAAAACATCCTGAAAACTTTTTCAAGACCAGACATGTTTGGTATTTCATCCTCACGACTTTTTTACAACAAACGTCTTATATTCTTGTCAAAGAAGATGTTTCTGGTGTTACTTGGGGGGGTTGGGTAAAGAAGGAGGGTTGGGGGGGGGGGGAGCATTTTGCATAGTGGCGGAGTCGGCAATAGGAACAGCAGTGGCAATAGCAGTAGTGGCGGTGGTTCGATGGGTGGTGGTGGCTGGGTCGACTGTAAGTGTGGTAATGATTTGTTGAGTTTGCGCAGACGATTCAACGATCGTTCGATTGGTTGGCGAGGCATTAAATTCATCGGCATCTGCAAGAAGGGGAACTATAATATCGGTATAGTCTGAGGTACCAACTGAAACGTCAACTCTCATTATTTTGTCGTTTCTCGGGAAAGAAGATGTGGAACTGGAGGTGCGATCTCGTTTGTTTGTTTGTTTGTTCCAAAGGCAGCTGAAAGTGGGTCATTGTTGATGAACGAATTGAAAACTTCCGTAAATTTGAACTGCATTCGATCAAGCTCATCGTGAAAGTTTCTCGAATCACTTTGAGCTGAGCGAGGGTTTTGACAACTTTGTCGCGTGAATGATGAACCAATTGCACGGCAGATAGAGCGTGATACGTCGATTTGGGCACCAACGAGTTTCAGGATTGATGTGATGCGTTGAAGAATGACATCGTATGCAGCCGCTGAACCATCGGGGCGATTTTCGGCTGTGATATCGCTGTTACGGCATACGACACAGAACCAGAGAGCACCGGGGCATTCTCGAACAGCTTTAAATTGGTTCCCGGTTAAACTAACGCACTTTAAATGGAATTGCTTGTGGCATTTTGTGCATTCAATTCTTCCACCTCGAGCGGATCCACCATTACAAGGATCGCCGTCGCATCTCTTCACCATGGTGCAGATGTATATAAACAAACTGTCGTGATGCTTCCCAGAACAGACGGCAGGCGGCGCGAAGGTTGCACGATGAAAATAATGACCGGCAGAAAAACAATAACAATCCCGATTATCGTTATCGTAAAATTGATTTTTTCCACGTTAATAACACTCGCGAGCTGAATGTAGCATCGAATTCAGAAACTACGGTACTTAAGAAAAGTGACCGACAAAAGTTTGATATTTATAACTTCGAAAGTCGCACGGAATTATATCAAAATGTAGGAGTGTAAACACATCGCAACTGAACATGAGATTCTCACTCTGTTTGTCTCTTCTGTTTTGACCGGTTCAAACCAACAGTAAGGATGCTATTGGGGCCATTCACAAAGTGTGATTGTGGTTTTTCATTGGGAAAACAAAGTGATATTTAATGATACTGAAAAACCGATTTTTACCGGTACAGTACAGTAAGGATGCTATTGGGGCCACTCACAAAATGCGATAGTGATTTTTCATTGGGAAACTAGGAGATGTTTTATAATGCTGGAAAGCCGATTTGGACCGATTTAAACCATCAGTATGGATGCTATTGGGGCCAATCACAGAGTGTGAAAGTGCTGGATTCCCTTACAAAATAGGACAGTGGTTTATTTGTCATAGGGTGGCCCGACGAGTATGGCGAACGAATAATTTGAATCACAATTAATTATGTACCTCACCACCGACCCATGTTACCCTGCAAACCACGACTTATAATGCTCACTCGATCACTCGCGCAACAATAGGCAACCGAAACAATAGACAAAATGCTACGTCCGATAACAAAATGGCAGCATAATTAATCATCAATTAAAAGAAAGATTTGAGCAATAAAAAATAAAAAAAGTGCCACTAAATAATTATGGCCTGTGCCAACAAATAATGTGTGATCAGCATTAAAAATTTAGAAATGAGCAATAATAGATGAGAAATGATCTTTGGATAATCTAATTGTGGCCGGTAAATCTGTCAAATAAAGCAACAGCTATTAGTATATGTGCAAATAAATATGGCTTTATTTCCGCCAAATGATATAATTTGAGCACTAAACTACTCGCATGTGTCTTGGAATTTTTATTTGATTTTCCCATAAAAATAGTAAAATGAGCAATAAATAACTGAATAACCACAATAAAAACAACTCAAATGTCCTAGGTAGTAGATACAGTTACCCATCTTTAAATTCAAAAATAATTTGATATCGTGAAAACTTTCCCATGAAATATTCAACAACATCATTTGAAAACTAAATGGGTTCCAGAGAGCAGAAAATAAATCCAGGCAAAAAATTTGGAATGAGCCATAAAAAGTTGTGATGTGTTTTAGGACAAATAAAAAAAATCATATGGAAGAGGTAAAATGAGCAATGAATATTCAATAATGCGCAAAAGACAATGATATTTTTGCAAATGGACTTATGAACGTACACATTCCAAATAAGAGTTGTTGAGCTTCTACAATTGATATTTTTATCAAATGATATGTTGAGTTTACCAATAACCATAAGACTGTCACTTGAATGGAAAAAATATTGTCGGTAAGGATGATCATTTAATGTGGTCACTACTTATAAATACGGTTGATTAATGTATCCATGCCAAGGGAAAGTACAAAAATCAACCTGTAATAATTTTGAAATGGTCATCAAACCCTTATCAATGTTCAGGCGCACAAATCAAAACAGCAATCGGAAATAAAAAATATGAGCAATTTTATAATATAAAGCAGCTCTTAGAAAAAGACTACTCATTTGAATGGCTTACATTTTTCAAAGCAGATTGGTAACAACGCCAGTAAATTCTCACCAAATTCGCGATGAAACATCAAGCAATTTTCTAACCAATCAAAGCAAAGGAGCATTTCTAAATTCAAAATTTGCAGTGAACTTTTGCAAAAATAACAAATAACTGGCAAATGATTAGATCAAATCGTCCAGATAAAAATAAAAATAGAATTGAAAAAATCAAACTAATTGTATATCGTAGTGTATGACAAGTCGGACAGTCTGTAAATGAGGACATATCAATTTTAATTAGTTTGTAGGTTATTTTTCCAACATTTAACGATTTCACAGTTGCGGTGCATTACAAACGTTGTAAGGAGTCTCTATGAACTTAAAAAAGTTATCATAACTGGCGTTCTGTTAAGGTGAAGGAACATAAATGTTAGGAAGATAAAGCCGCTCCAACGAAAAACGTAATCTTTGCGTCAACTTGATCCGGGGTATACAGGGTCATTAGAATATGATTCAATGCTGATTCTTGGAAATTGGATGATAAATTGGAATAAGATGTTTTTCGAATACTCTTAAATGTGTGATAAACTGAAGCTATCTGACTTTGAAAAAGCAAACAATCTTGTTATTTTGGTTGAACCTCTTAACGGAATCCCCTACACTCTTTTTGGTAGCCATTGGTAATCCCTTGAACTGTGTGGAATCGCGGTGTGGTGGATGAGTAGATCAATTACAAGGACGTTTGAATGACGAATTATGTTCGTCAACAATAAGAATTTACTGGCGTTGTTACCAATCTGCTTTGACAAATTTAAGCCATTTAAATGAGTAGTCTTTTTCTAAGAGCTGCTTTATATTATAAAATTGATTATATTTTTTATTTCCGATTGCTGTTTTGATTTGTGCGCCTGAACATTGATAATGGTTTGATGACTATTTCAAAATTATCACAGGTTGATTATTGTACTTTTCCTTGGCATGGATACATTTATCAACCGGATTTATAAGTATCAATATTTTTTCCATTCAAGTGACAGTCTTATGGTTATTGGTAAACTCAACATATCATTTGATAAAAATATCAATTGTAGAAGCTCAACAACTCTTATTTGGAATGTGTACGTTCATAAGTCCATTTGCAAAAATATCATTGTCTTTTGCGCATTACTGAATATTCATTGCTCATTTTACCTCTTCCATATGATTTTTTTTGATTTGTCCTAAAACACATCACAACTTTTTACAGCTCATTCCCAATTTTTTGCCTGGATTTATTTTCTGCTCTCTGGAACCCATTTAGTTTTCAAATGATGTTGTTGAATATTTCATGGGAAAGTTTTCGCGATATCAAATTATTTTTGAATTTAAAGATGGGTAACTGTATCTACTACCTAGGACATTTGAGTTGTTTTTATTGTGGTTATTCAGTTATTTATTGCTCATTTTACTATTTTTATGGGAAAATCAAATAAAAATTCCAAGACACATGCGAGTAGTTTAGTGCTCAAATTATATCATTTGGCGGAAATAAAGCCATATTTATTTGCACATATACTAATAGCTGTTGCTTTATTTGACAGATTTACCGGTCACAATTAGATTATCCAAAGATCATTTCTCATCTATTATTGCTCATTTCTAAATTTTTAATGCTGATCACACATTATTTGTTGGCACAGGCCTTAATAATTTAGTGGCACTTCTATCCTTTTTTGGTGCTTTTTCTGAATTACTAAGTGCAGGTAAATATTTTAGCTTTCTCTTTGTTTTGTAGATATACCGGGTAACTGGTTCCTTGTCGTCTCAGCGCCTTCCGGTTTTCGATTTTCCCCCGATCCAGACTTCCTGGCTGTCAACAAACGTTCCCCAAACACTTTAATTACATTTGTAACGGTTGATTTGGCAACTTTTAGCGATTTTGCCAACTTTGCGTGCGAGTAGCTCGGATTTTCGCGATGCGCGAGCAAAATTTTGATACGCTGCTCTTCTTGCTTGGACGGCATTTTGACAACTGAAGAGTGAATTCCAAAATCAAAATAGGAGCAACATTCTACACACACACCTTCAAAATGAGGGGTGTTCAGGTTTTTTAAATGCAAAATTGAAAGATATACGTCAAGTTGATATTGACCAAATTTTGACCGTATCGCCCTTTACACACTGTTTTGATGCGTACAAGGCGCGGGAGACACCGCATGTTCCTACAGACCAATTAGTCTAGTCAATTTTGACTACAAAATTCTTTCTCGTGTGTTAAAACAACGACTCGAAAATGTGCTCCGTGCCAATGGTGTTTTGACTAGCTCACAGAAATGTTCAAATTCTGGACGCAACATCTTTCAGGCAACGTTAGCAGTGAAAGACAGAATTGCACAGATGAAAGCGAACAATCAAAAAGGCAAACTTGTCTCTTTCGATCTCGACCATGCATTCGATCGCGTAGACCAACGCTTTTTGTTTAATACAATGAGAGTCTTAGGAATTAACACAGCTCTTGTGGATTAACTTTCCCATATATCGGCAGCTTCTTCATCTCGCTTGCTGATCAACGGACACCTCTCTGTACCATTCCAAATTCAACGTTCGGTCCGTCAAGGGGACCCTCTCTCGATGCACCTTTTTGTGCTCTATCTGCATCCACTTCTGCGACGTTTAGAACAAGTGTGTGGTGGAGATCTAATCGTCGCATACGCAGATGACATCAGTGCCATCGCCACCAGCGTCGATAAGATCAACGAAATGCGAGATCTGTTCCGGCGTTTTGAAAGAGTAGCAGGGGCACGTTTGAATGAATTTAAAACAACGGCAATCGACGTCGGCCTCATAAACAACCCTTTAACAATACCGTGGCTTCGGACAGAAAATACAATTAAAATACTTGGAGTGATTTTCGCAAACTCGATACGGTTACATTTGCCTCCTCAACTGGCAATAATAACTCGTTGGATCTCGCTCGTGTACCACAGATCGCTTGTGATAGTTTCTAGCGGTAGTTTGTACACACTTTGTTTTGATGCGTACATGGGAGAGGAAGCTCTCTCCTCTTTGGGTTTGTTTTTGTTCACAACGACTGATAATTACTCAGATTTTTCTCTAATGTAGAGACCTCGTAGAGAAAGACCGTAAAGCGTTGTGATACTGGTCCTCACCAGTATGAATTAATGGTTACCACCATTTATGGGTTTACATACTCTAATTGTTATATATATATTTATACACGGTGTTCAATAAGTTCGAATACAAGTTTTCATCATTGCGTAGGTATGCGCCATGTACATATTCTGCATTGGTATTGGTGTCAGCTTTAGCTTCATTCATACGCTACCGAATGTGCGCGGTGTTGACAGCCAGCAAAAACGAGTCCGCCATCGCTGCTAGATAGTCGGTCCCACGCTGGGTACCCGCTATTGTTATTGCCGTCATCAATACGCCGTAGTTCACCACCGCCTTCCACCGATCGTCGACTTACCGCCATTCACCGGCACGCCGCTTGCAAGCAAGACAGCGAGCCAGACGGAGAACTAGGCCGACCAGTAGTTCCCAACCATTCCCGACATCGAAGCAATCACCTGCATGTGCTTCCCGCCATCGAAGCCATCACCTGCATGTGTTTCCAGTCAGGAAATAACCATCTAATTGTGATACCAGCCGCCGCTTCTACGGCCAACACCACCAGGATCGCGATCCGCTAGAGCCCAGATACGCCCAGACACGCAAGTACCCCTGCATGACGTCATGAGTAAATATAGGAAAATTGTAATTAAAACTTGCCTCTGTAGCCATTTGTTCAGAGAACATAGCCCTGATAATTAGCATTTCCACTTTCCTCGGTTTTCCGCGCTTTTGGGTTCGAAAAGGAACCATCCAACTTCCTCTTTCGCATTTGCCTTGCATTTATAATATTTGAGCATCTCTGGTGTTAAACATTGCTGTATTATTATCGTTTGTGGTACACGTGTGGAAGCCGGTGGGTGGGTAGTTCATTTCAAGTCGCTCCCGCTCAGGGTGAGTGCCTCCAAACTTGTCAGTGTAAGTGAGAGACAAGCCGATAAGCGACCCTAAGATTAACGTAACCCTTAGCTAGCAGGTAACAATACAAAATGTTTTTTAATATTGCCGAAAGTATTTTGACAAAATTTAAATCTGACGTCAATATTCACATCTATGGTGACTTTAACCAAAATGCTACTGATTTTATTATAGATGATCAAAATGATTCTCTCTTAATACCAATAATTGGAGATAATTTAACACTCTTTACTCTATTTGAAAAAAGTGCGCAGATTGGGCTCAATCAAATAAATCATGTACGAAATCGGAACAATTGCTACCTTTGATTTATTGTTCACTAATATGAGCTGGTCCTGACGGATTACCGCCAGTATTTTTGAAAACATTATCAAAGGAATTAGTAAAACCCTTGTTTTGGTTGTTTAATTTATCTCTAAAAACTGGCGTATTTCCCCTTATTTGGAAAGAATCGTACTTGGTTCCGATCTTCAAAAGCGGTAAAAAATCAGATGTGAAACTATCACAACTATCGTGGCATTGCAATATTATCTTGTATTCCCAAACTATTTGAGTCCATTATCAATCAACATATTTTTTCACAAGTTAAAATGTTATCTCTACCAAGCAACATGGCTTTATGAAAGGACGCTCTACTTCTACAAATTTGCTAAACTTTGTAAATTTTTCAATAAATGCAATGGATGAAGGTAATTACGTTGAAACCTTATACACTGACTTTAGCAAAGCTTTTGATAGAGTCGATATTCCTTTGTTGTTTTACAAATTGTCTAAGACCGGTTTCAACCATAGTTCAATAAAGTGGGTTCAGTCATACTTGCTTGAAAGAACACAACGAGTACGATTTGAAGGAAATCCATCATCGGTTGTGAATGTTACATCGGGAGTACCACAGGGATCCCATCTGGGTCCTTTACTATTTATTTTGTTTGTCAATGATGTTGAATATATTTTACGCTATTTAAATGTTTTAATATATGCAGACGACATGAAACTTTTCATGGAAATACGTAAATCATCTGACATCGGAGTCTTTCAAAGAGAAGTTGATAATTTTCATATTTGGTGTACAAAAAGCTTACTAGAGATTAACGTTAAAAAGTGCATCTCAGTCTCATTAACTAAAAAGCGCAATGTAAGGCAAGACACCATCACTATAGGTCAACAACTGTTGAAAGATGCAATCAGGTTAGAGATTTGGGAGCCATACTTAGGATTCCGAGCTACACTTTTGTAGAACACTACAACAATATAATTTACAAGGCAAGTAATATGCTCCGGTTCATCAAGAGGTTTAGTTTGCATTTCAATGATCCCTATACAATAAAAACATTGTATGTAACATATGTTAGGCCCCTTCTTGAGTACTGCAGCGTGGTTTGGGATCCATATCAGAATACACATAAAGACCGTATTGAGTCAGTGCAGAAACAGTTTTTATTGTATGCTTTGCGTAAGTTAGGATGGAACTCTTTTCCGGTTACCTTCTTATGAATCTCGATGTATGTTAATTAAAATAGATGGTCTTGAAAAACGACGTGAGTTTGCGACTCTATCATTTATAAACGACGTTATTGGGCAAAGAATCGAAATGACGCAGATATTTTAGAGAAGCTCAACTTCTACGCTCCCACCCGTCACTTAAGAAACAGGAATTTATTCTACATGAATAATCAAAAAAACTAACTATGCCCAAAACGGACCCATAAAATAAGATGATGTCTTGCGTATAACAAATACTGCACCACATATTTTTATAACAATGAATAAAAATCAACAAAAAAAGCATTTTTCTCAGAATATTTGTAAGAGTAGAATTAAGGCAAAAATGTAAAACCGGTCTACATATATGATTGACGACAAATAAAATAAAATAAAAAAAAAATAAAATAAGAAAACAAGCAGAGGTAAAACTCCACCTAAAATTGTTCCAGTTCTATTGTTTGTATTGAAATCCAGCACAAAGATCCAGGATATTCTCTCTCCTTTAATCCTGAACGTGTATCATTTCTTCTGCTGAGAATATTACTTCCAGTACATAGTAAATGGAGCTCTAATACAGGTTCCCTCGACCTGGATGAACAGAAAACAAGCAGAAGTAAAACTCCACCTAAAATTGTTCCAGTTCTATTGTTTGTATTGAAATCCAGCACAAAGATCCAGGATATTCTTTCGTTTTGTCCTGAATAACTTGTGTGTAAACTTGTAACCCTTCTAAAATTTAAATCTTTTAGCTTTGTTCCAGTTCAAAACTGGGAAATTCAAATGACAATTGTTTTTCCTGCTGGTTCGAACGTTATACACAAGGTTGCTGTTCAGCTGTACAGTGCACTAATTCTGACATTATATATAAAGTCACATCAGATACTCAAAGATACCTGATTTCTCTATCTATATTCCTCATGCCCTTCAACTACGTGTTATTACCAAATTAACCTAAAACTAATATGATTGAGCCTTCAAAATGAATGATATTTATTTAAAAAAAACAAAGGTACGAAGTTCTAAGTCTAAACGCAACGGTGTTTTCTCTTTCAATTTCATCATCTGCACTTCCTCCGGTGCCAATCGGGAAGATGAATAAGTTATGTTATAATGAACGTCTCAACATCCTGTCTAGTTGTTCGGAACATTTTGATTTCAACATCGTCTTTCGGCGTTTCCAGACTTTTATTCCACTTACTGTATCGTTTCGTGGAACTGATGGAATGTATTCTGATGGGTTTTTGATGATCATCTGCGAGAAACCATGGAAGTTCGTTTCTTTTAATACTTTCGTTCCGAACAAGTGTATTAATTGAGGACGCGATGCTCAACTGACTAAGAAACGCGAACTTTTTGCATTGGGACTTGTAGAGAGTCCTGTCTTAGGAAACCTGTTAACCAATGGAGTTTCAGGGTTTTCAGCTGATTACGGAATGCTTTATTCAGGCCCGAAATCGTTGTTAAAATAGAGTTGAACTGGAGCGGCAGATTACCCAGTATCTTTGTTGATCCTTTTATGTCAGCTAGTGCCGTATTCTCATCCAGTCAGAAGCATTCATAGTGACGCGTGGGAGAGCTTCCTTCTAAATCAGAAATTTCCATGGAAATGAAAGTACAGCTTTGCATGCGTCAATGGAACTGGAAATTTTTTGCATCATCTACCATAAAACAGCACGAAGCAGCCGCGGAATTCAATACTGATGGTTATTCTTAGAGTTGAAGTGAGGTATTCTTCATGGTGAAATTATTTTTCTTACATAGTGACAAACGACACTTTGACTCTAAGGACAACACTTCCCTATCTGGATCATCATTCATCTTAATATTCTACCCAGCATAAACAACAGGAATCAGCACCTTTTGACTGTTGAATCGTTGAGACTTTTAGGAATTATTTCGAAATGTAGAACGAGTTGAATCGATACAAACCAAATCCAAATTTTCCAGACGGAGTTCCAATGTGAAGAACACACATGGACGTAATCGCGCAAAATTGAGAACAATGGCGAAGAAAATGCCTAGGAAAATAGTTGATCACTATTTTTGGTGGTCTATATTTTTGGAATTCGTATGAAACGAGACCGAAATAATAGAACACCGCTGGTAATTTTCTAAAATGAAGAATTAGACAATCCTAACCGTCAATTCTGACTATCTCATGCGTCATAAAACGTAACAGATGCGACACTATAGAAGGTAAGCACGCTCGATTGGTGCGAGTATTTTTTTCGGTTTTTGAACTACAACGAATAATGTGCAATAATATGAAAACAGTATGTAAGCGGAGGCTAAACTGTTATATTACTTTACTATAATAGGCCGTCAAGTACTGTTTCGTTCATATCTTCTATGGGAATATTCTTGGCACTGCATTTTGCCGTCAACAGAACTGAAATCGGTTCAAAAAATGGTGAGAAATGTGATGTATGCCATTATTTGTAACACACACACACACACACACACACACACACACACACACACACACACACACACACACACACACACACACACACACACACACACACACACACACAAACACAAACACACACACACACAAACACAAACACACACACACACACACACACACACACACACACACAAACACACACACACACACACACACACACGCACGCACACATACATACATACATACACACACAGACATGGGCTCAGTTCGTCGAGCTGAGTCGA
>JAHHFK020006022.1:0-32234 GCA_024533555.2 Aedes koreicus
TTTGTGAAAAAACTTATTAGATATTAGATATTAGAAGAAATATCGACATTGGAATGTCTTACCGTTTGTCTTAACCTAATATCGTCAGGGAAGTAAATGAAACCGTGAAGTTTTCTTTTTTTTGCGAAGTGGGTATCGGAAACATGAAGTACCCTTACGCAAAATCTCAGAACTTAAGGACTTTAGTACCCCCATGACGAGAAGACATGCAGAAGCCTACATAAATAAATAAAAATCAGTGGCGTAGTCCCTCATCCTTGGCATGGATTACTTAAGGTTTCCACGCAAACTAATGGGAGCTGTCACTTTTACTTTCGGAAAAATATTCCGTTCGATTATTCCGCAAGTGAAGGTGACATTTCGTTCCATGCAGATCAATTGTCAAAATTCCGCTGGTGTAGATTGAACAAAATTCCGTAACCTCTCTACTTTTAAGTCGATACTGGGCTTCAGCAAATGATGTATTGAGCTTGTGTAGATTTGATATTTTGACCCTTCATATAACGGTTTAGGGAATTCTGCCGATGAAAAGAAAAGGTTGAAAAATTAATTTAAAAGCGCAGACAAACATGCAAGCAAGAAAAAAGTATAGCAAAATATAAGATTGAAATGAAGATACATAAAAAAACATTAGCGCTTTTGTTATTTTGCGAACCGCGGTTCTGTACGGAAAGTGATAGATATCATTTGACATTAATTCACCGTTCTCTATATTGCACACGAATTGTTTTTCAACTGGTTATTATAGTGACGTCATCTGTATTTTTGTTATACCTTATGTTTATGATTTAGATCCCTTGATGTTTGTTGTTATGACGTTTCTCGAAGTATTTTTTCGAGACTGAAGCACGGGAAATAAAGAATAATGCGGTGAAAAAATTTGCTTCCAACAATGTTTCCTTTTTTGCACTGGCTAAGAGGTACGTGAATTATAAATGTATTAAGATTAATTCATTAGGGGCTGTTCATAAACCCCGTAGACAATTTATGGGGGGGGGGGGGATTTAAAAAAAGTCTACGTTTGTCTACGATGGGGGAGGGGGGGGGGGGGTGTATACCAAAAGTCTACGTAGACCTTTGTTTTTTTTTCTCTTCAAAACGGATATTCATTCACTTCGACGTTATGCACCAAGGATTAAAACAATTGTTAAGATCTTGCGAATTATCCTCGAGCCACCGTGCGCATTTTCGGAAGCCGACAAAAAAAAAATCTCATAGGTTTACAATTACATGCATTGTAACAATACAATAGAATATATAGTACATATAATTAATAGCATTGTTCACAACAAGAAGATGACAATAGGAGTTATTGTTACCACAATAGAATCTAATGTAAACTGAGACATCGACAATAGAAAAGGGGTGTTATGTATCTTAACAATAGAAAAAAACCATTTTTTTTTCGAACAAATTTGAGTCAATTACTATTCATTGTATTGTTTCACAATTGTTAAAAATCCTAGCATATGGAGTGAACTGTAAATATATTGTAATGACAATATGCATTACTCATTTATCTGATTCATGAACATTAAGATTTATGGTCGGAAATAGATTTTAATGTTATTTTATTTTATTTTATTTTATTTTATTGTATTTTGATTGTATGGTTATTTTTATCCGGGAATCCATTATTGAGCCAAGTATGCTCGAGCTTTCACACACAAAAAGCGTTGCCGAAAATGAAAACGAACCGTGAACTATTTCAAGTTTTCAGGATTTTTCATGATTACATGATTCAGTTCACGGTGTATTTTTTCTTGTTCTCGAATTCATGACTGCAGTTCACGGATCTGTGCACGGATTTTTTTTCCATGCATGGCTTGAATGAAGAAACAAGTACGTTGTCTACTTGTTTAGCAAAAGTAAGTTTTAAGGCAATTGTAAACCAAACTGAGTCATAAAATCTGTTTGGTGGTTTGGTAACTTCCAATACATAGCCTGTTGGTTTGTGCTTACAATTCAAAACTTGCTACGAAAAAATATAGTTGACAACCACACACATTGGCAGAAGTACCTAATGGGGTTTTCTGGCCCGGGGGGCGGCTCTGGAGGGGTTTTTTTTCTCGTGGTGTTGTTCTCTTGTGTAAAAGCAATATTGGAAAATGGGGTGTTTAGGTTAGGGGGGGGGGTGTGGGGGAAGTATGAGGGGCATTTTCATTTATACGTGAATGAGATGACTTTTGATAGTTGACATGCTCCCATTTGACATACATTTAGAAGAGGGTTGCTTAGTTAATATCCGGGTGATTACCTGTCAAACGCTGAAGTAAAAGTCTACTAAAGTCTACGAGGGGGGAGGGGGGTTTAAAAATGTCAAATTTCGGTCTACGTGGTTTATGAACAGTCCCTTACAGAATTCGTACTTCTAGGGAATTTGAAAAAAGGCGAATAGGTTGTAGTTTATTGGTTCGAGTGTTCACGATAGCAACCGTATATTCGCGTGTTCTGAACATTTTTCATTCCATCGTGTGGTAATGCATCAACACTCAGGGGGGAGGAAAGGTGTAAGTAGTAATAGTATTTTTTGATGAGATTATCACAGAATAAAATGGAAAAATCACGAAATGAAGTGTTGTTTTTCTTCAAGTAACCAGAGCATACTGTGATGCTCATATGGCATCAAATATACCACTTATACCAGTTGATTTTCCATTTCTTCCACACTATAAACATAGAATGAGTGGAAACAAATAAAATCGAGACATTTTTTACACAACGAAATTTTTCACTTTTCGTGTTATTGAATCGTTCTTAGTTGCCCTTCCGTTTCATGGTGGTAAACTCGTTTGAAGGGATCTGTACGTTTTAGATGTTTTTCAATCTTATTACAATGACTTTTCGCACTTCTCGAGGGTAACAAAGCCCATGAATTCTACAATTCGGACACGTGCTTTTATCAACCATCGATATTTCTTATAATTGGCTCATTCGGGCCTTACTGATTTAAATCACCACTGAATAAATCTTCTCACTGGGTCCTTGCTACTTTCAAACATAACTTTTGCCACTTCTTTTACAGTAGACAGCTGGAATGGATGAGAACCTTCAACGCAGATTGTAGTTTCCTTGTACCTAAGCAAAACCCGAATCAATTCGTTTGGCTGTTTTCGGGCCCTTATTTTTTGACACTGAGCTAATTTTTGAAAATCGGACTCATTTTGTGGACTCTGCAACGTTCCTCTGCCCAGAGACCTGGAACGCAAGTCTCGTTATTTTTTTACAGTGAAGGCTGATTTTTAACGCCAACTTTGTTTCGAATTATAATTTTTATATATTTGTTTTTTTTTTTGGGATAGGTGATGGGAATTTGATCGAAACTACTAACCGGTCGGACGGCTGGAACCAGCCTTCCGCTCGATGGACTCTCGCTTCTCCAGAAGTGCCAGAATCCGGCTGACACGAAGTGGGCCACGATGGCCGACTTTTTTAGGCCTGGATGAAGCAGGCAGCACTACCAAACCATAGATCGAAGTTGTTTCCCTGTTTTCGCCATAGCTTAAAGCTGCCCTGGAATGCATAGTTGACGTAACCACCATCATGCCGATTGTTGAGAGAACGCGTTTTTCCGGGTTTAAGCTGAAATGCAATGTATACCAACAATTATGGAGAACTGTTCTGTCCATTTGATGAAGTTTTATTAATGAAAGTTGGCCAGCAAGATAATTAGAATAGTTTCATTTTTTGTATCATCTTTAAAACGCATACGCCAACTTATGCGAATAAACAGGCATATTACTGAACGTTTATTCTCATAGTTTGGCGTGAAAACTAGACTGCTAAGTTCTGAATAATATGTTGTACATTCACGAATCGGGAAGCAACTGGACGCGTGTGGTGAAACGTCAGATTTTTTTTTTCCGAAAATTCAGTGATTGACAAATAAAATTCATTTGAAAATGTCCGACATAGGTGCTTTGTCTCTATTGCAGTCCTATTCAAGTTCAGATAACGACGGTGAGTGTGATGCAGATTTGACGGTGGAAATTCCCGATAATCAGCCGATACCACAAGTACAACAAGGGAATGATCCTGAGGCTAATGATCCCGAGAAAAATGAGCTCGAAGTGCCGGCCGACGCTTTTGTTGTAAGACATAGTGTGGTCGAAAACCATTTGCCGAAAGGGCGTGGCCGATGCTATATATAGGGGAAGGCTACCAGAATACCCTCTCGTGCCTGAAAAAAAAGTCGATCGCCTAGCACTTCCACATTTGTTCACTGAGAGCTTTCTATGCCAAAGTTGCCATTTATGGATTCGTATCATTGTGTGGCCGGTACAACGATACTCTATTCCCAGGGAAGTCGAGAAAATTTCCTACCAGTAAATTTCCTGGACCGTACCGGTAATCGAACCCAGGCACCTACAGAATGGTCTTGCTTTGTAATCCTACGCGCATACACGCAGAGCTTTTGAAGGCCCTAAGGAAGGCCGAGGTGGTGTTATGGCGGGCTTTTAATTACTCGGAAAGCTGTGAGCTTTCGGAACGTGTACAATAAATGATGACGTCAATTTTAACACCCACTTACTAGTTCCTTCTGCAATTTTACTATATGTGGTTTTATTTATATATCAGAATGGTCAGAATTCCAGGCTCATCCCTTTTCACTTTCTCACCACGAAAAAAAATCCATCAATTCTATCCCATTTTCAACTCCAAATCTCAAGGCAGTATGAGGGATACAGTATCCCCACTGATCGTAAGGAACCGGCCATGTGTTTTCCATAGATCGATAGAGGCAAGTATGTAATGTAATATCTAATCTGCTTTCCCTGGTGCATTCAACTTCGCTTACACCACCCGTGATGTGTACGGTCAGCTTTGCATAGCTATGGGTCAACATATATGTGGAGAGTCGTCATTCATGCGACCAAATGGTGCTTACGCCAAACCGTTCTTTTCAATTTATCTCACAATTTTTCGAAGAAACTTTTTTTGTTTGTGCTTGGAGGCAATGTATTATAGGGTAAAGAATGCAAAAAAAAAAACAAAAAGTGAATTTTGGTCGTCTTGGCGCTTACGTCAATTATGCATCCCAGGGCAGTTGATAACTTGGAAAAAATTGCAATCTTTTTGCAACATTTTTTCAAGAAATCCATTGCATTTTACCCTGAATTTACTGGGAGCACTGGCGTCAACCAACTGTATGTGCAAGACATTTTCCAAACATTAAAAAATTTGGACGCCGCAAAAGGTCCTGGACCTGACGGAATTCCTCCAGTGTTCATGAAGAGTTTAGCAAAGGAACTCACATCTCCATTGTTTTGGCTCTTTAATATGTCACTGGAATCAGGAATTTTGCCAACAATTTGGAAAAGCTCATGTTTGGTCCCTATTTTCAAATCTGGACCAAAATCTGGCATACGTAATCATCGTGCATTATCTCTTGCATTCCTAAACTTTTCGAGGCAATTGCCAATGAAAAATTATTTCTCCAAATCAAAAATCGAATAACTGACAAGCAACGCGCCGTTCAACCTCGACAAATTTAACTGAATTTAAAGACTATACATTGAATGCAATAGATATTGGAAACCACGTAGAAGCTCTCTATACAGACTTTAACAAGGCATTTGATCGTATTGACACACCAATGCTACCTTTCAAACTACAAAAACATGGGATTGAACCTGGACTCTTGAAATGGCTTGAATCATACTTAACCAACAAATAATAAAATTAAATGAAAAAAAAATCAACTCCTATTCAAGTCACTTCTGGTGTCCCACAAGGCTCTCATTTAGGGCCCCTTCTTTTTATTTTATACGTAAATGACATTTCCTTCATTCTTTAAAGTACTAATCTATGCCAATGACATGAAGCTTTCTTTGCAAATACGAAATAAGGAAGACATCAATTTATTCCAGAATGAAATAAACATATTCTACACATGGTGTAAAAATTAAGCCTATTAGAGCTGAATGTAAAAAAATGCAACTCAATATCATTTAGCAAAAAAATAACAATACCAAACATATCAATTTCACTAGGTAATCAGAATGTAGAAAAATGTTAAAGAGTAAGGGATTTAGGAATGGCAGCAGGGTAAATGCGCCCTTCTTTTTGGGGAAATGCTCCTTAAATTTTGGAAAAATGCTCCTTAGATGCGTTTGCCCGGTATAATGCAATCGGAAGTATTTACCTTCTGGTTAGCGCTTGCCGGTTGTTTTGACGGGTCTTAATTTTTTTCAAGATTGTATAGCGGAGCTTCGCTCCGCAATCTTTGAGGTAGTTTTGACGGGTTTAAATTTCATTTTGACGAGTCTTAGTTTCATTTCGACGAGTCTTAATTTCGTTTTGACGGGTCTTAATTTCGTTTTGATGACTCTTAAATTCAGAAACTTAGAAAGTCTTCAAAACTATACAATCTTGTATAAACTGAAGACTCGTCAAAACACCCGGCAAGCGCTAACCAGAAAGTTAATACCTCCGATTGCATTATACCGGGCAAACGCATCTAAAAGGCTTTTTCCAAAGGTTAGGAGATTTTGCCCGAAAAGGGGGGTGTCCTTGCTCTTTTTGGTATAATCTAAATTTCAAACACAACACCCCAGATCACAACACCCTACAAACTAAGGCTTGCTTCATTTAGAATTGGAACAAACTTTTGCTCATATTGTGGCGCTCCTGGTGGACGGATTTGGAAGTTCTTGGCGCCCACGTATCGGAAATTTTGTCAGCTTCACGTATGTATTTTTGACATTCCGCAAATCGACTGTACTTTGTAAACAATCAACATGGAAGCCGAAAGAAGGGGGGAAAAAAATGTGCACAGTTATTTGGAAAATCCATTGTGATCTGCATCTAGGCTAGCTAAACAGCTGAAATTGCCCAGAAATACCGTATGGCGCGTTATCAAACGGTATAAGGAAACATTGACGACGATTCGGAAGCCTCAAGCCAATCGTCGGAGTGGAACTGTCGACCGGAAACTGCGTGGTACCATTTTGAAGACAATTAAGAGGAATCCCAATCTGTCGGACCGTGATTTGGCCAGAAAATTCGGTGCTGCCCATAGTACCGTGAGGAGTACTCGACTCCGGGAAGGAATCAAGTCGTATCGAGCTAGCAAACAGCCAAATCGGACCACAAAACAGAATAGTGTGGCCAAAATCCGTGCTCGGAAGCTATACGACCAGGTGCTGACCAAGTTCGACGGGTGTCTTCTGATGGACGATGAAACCTATGTCAAGGCTGACTTCGGGCAAATCCCAGGTCAAAAATGTTACTTGGCAACGGCTCGGGGGGATGTTCCAGCCAAATTTTAATTTGTTTTTGCCGACAAATTTTCACGAAAATTCATGATTTGGCATGGCATTTGCAGCTGTGGCAAAAAAAAAACGAAAGTTTTTGTTACAAATAAGACAATGACGTCGGAACTATACCAAAATGAGTGTCTCCAAAAACGGAATTCTGCCGTTCATTCGATCCCACAACCATCCCGTAATGTTTTGGCCAGATTTGGCAAGCTGTCATTACAGCAAAGTCGTTCAAGAATGGTATGCAGAGAAAGGGGTCCAGGTTGTTCCGAAAACCTTAACCCACCCAACTGCCCCCAGTTCCACCCCATTGAGAAATACTGGGCAATCATGAAGAGGAGACTCAAGGCAAAGGGAAAGGTTGTCAAAGACATCAATCAGATGAAGAACTGGTGGAATAAGATAGCTAAAACGATGGACGAAGAAGGTGAGCGCCGCCTAATGAGCCGTGTTACAGAAAAAATTCGAGAATTCCTTCGAAACCGTGACGAATAATTTTATCCGTATTTTTTCTTAAAAGTATGAAGAAAACGCTACATTTGTATAAAAAAAAGATCTTGAATTCAATAATAAATAACTGAAATAAAGGCAATTGTTTCAGTTCCAATTCTATCAGAAGCAAGCTTTATAACATACTGGGCTTTATTAAGCGCTTTTTTCCAAATTTTCCGGACCTCATCCACTATTAAAACACTATATATAGCTTATGTTAGGTCTATTCTGGAATATTGCAGCATTGTAACCACACACGAAAATAGAATAGAATCAGTACAAAAGCAATTTCTATTATATGCTCTTCGTAGATTGGGTTGGACATCATTTCGTCTTCCATCCTATGAAGAGCGTTGCATGCTTATAAACATCCAAACATTGAAAGAGCGGCGTGAGTATGGAAGCGTTTCATTTGTAAACGATATCGTTTCGCAGCGTATTGACTCACCAAAACTTTTATCAAAATTAAACATATATGCACCTATTCGGCAACTTCGAAATCGTAAACTATTCGTCATCAGCCATCATCGCACAAACTATGCAACAAATGGACCAATAAATCGCATGATGGCTTCCTACAATAAACACTGCGAAATCATTGACTTTACAATGTCTCGGCATAAACTAAAACAGTATTTTTGCTCCATAAGAGACCAGAACATACAAGAAGAAGAATTTTATATTTTATTTAATATATATATTATATGTTGTTTTAAGAAAACAAATCTGTATTTGTACTTGTACTAGTCTTCTACGCTACGGCTGACGAAAAATAAATAATAAATAAATTTTTAGATTAAATGTAATGTCGTCGCTGAGCTGATTTTGTTAAATCGTACATCGAGTTTTAATTTCATACATGGAATACCAGATTTACCATAAATTCATACGGTATTACATGAAAATAGAAGCCAGATATCACCTAAATCAGGTGTGTTGTATGAAATATTGCAGACAATTTCTTTATTTGCGCTTACGTTGGCTTGCAATTGAACAAGGGGAAATTATACGCGGCTGTTGAAATTCATCACTTTTATTTTGTGGATGTAACAAATAGTTTGAGATTAATTTTATAATCAACATGACTAAGTTATAGTTCAATTAGTTCATTAACAATTCAATTCCCAAAAAGCCATGGCAGAAATATAAATGAGCGTACAAATGAGATTTCCATGCACCATGTGACCCATACTACTTGACAAAACATCTAACAAATCTGAAATGCTACCAATATTCATGGGAACGAAATTATATCTAAACCAATTATTATAACAGTGTTACTACGATAGGCTACCGAGCATAATGTGTCTTTACAATGTAAATCTAATTATCGCTAATTACTGTACGATTTAACATCGACGACAAACAAAAATTATCGTATCACATGGATTAATCATATGAAACTTCAGCCACCATCCAACACCGTTTTCTCTCTATCACACCTCAAACACGAAATAAAATTGTATCCAAAGCGATACACTGAATCCTACCCCAAACCAATTTCGTAATTATATTTCACCCGATCTCATCCGCACCCGAACTGCAGAGCTGGTTCATTTGCTACTCGATAGACTCTAGCAGATTATTTGAACTTTACCTCGGCCGGCACTTTAACGCATTTCCAGTGGAGAACTCAACCTTTCACGAATCGAGACCAGATTTGCGCGCTCAAGGAAGAAGAGGAAAAAGTACTTCTTACACGTGCCACTATTACACAAAAGGTCACTCGCAACACACCCACCCTCTGACAGCATGATTGGAGTGTTTTGAAGCATCATTAGATGCTCATTTATAAGTCGGCGATGACTTTTCATTGGGTTTCAGCGTCCCGCCGTGGAACTTGACGCTATCATCTTCGGGTACTTCGAGCGATTCCGAAGCAGTTAATTGAGAGCTTAAAAATCAATTCATCTGCTCTCAAATAAGCTGACGATAAAGAGTTTCGAAGTCATGATTTGGTTTTGTTCATTCGTCGATGGATGTTCATTATCGCCTGCGCTGTTGTCAAAATATCGATTTTCAATTTCATCTAAGTGGGGATGATTTTGAGTATCAAATGAACAAACAATATTCGTTTCTTTTGATGTAGAACATGATTTAGGCTCACCTTTTTTTTTTCATTTCTTTGGTTATCGAGATTTCAGCCCTGGGCTGGTTCATCTCCGTCGTAGTCACAGAAATACCTTTTTGGTATTTTCGTAACTTGTCTCGGAGTGAGATTGAACTCGTGACTTTGGCGTAAGAGGTATGTATGTTAACCACTACGCCGGGGTCCCCCCGATAGGTTACAATTTCTACAAGTTGTAGTTATGATAGTAGAGCGCAGTAAGACTCTGCGATTGCCACTATTCAAAACAATCATTTTGGTTGCATTGAAAATGTCTTTTTGATGTTTAATGATCATTTGCGATTTTAACAAAGTTGCCATGGAAACTCAAACTCTAATGAGTATCAAAAAACGAGTACTCATAGAAGCATAATGAGTTGATTTGTTCATCGTCCTTGATTTTGAAATCTGAGGTTATCAAAACAAATAAAATTCATCTGCACTGACTCGAAAAGCTTTGCATTGCGTATGACAGTAAGTGAAAGATCTTTCGTTTATTCCGAGTGGTTTCAATTTCATTAAAATAGTATTCGGTCTAAAATGTTTCAAAAACTGACTTACAGTCAATCGCAAAATTGAGCGTACACTTATAATTTTTTCATTGTTTTCAATATTTCTGGAGTAATACTAAAGTAAATCAATACAAATTTTCTCCCCTGTAAATTTCAGTATTTTTATTTGTATTTGGCATGCAAATCGTAACAGTGGACTCATGAATTCATTTAAAACTAAATTTAAAAAACCAAAAGCAGCCATTTTTACGTGGCAAAATTGAGCGTACAGTTCATTTTCATTATAAACAAATGAATAAAATCAAATCAAATAAAAAAAAAAACATCATTTAGTATTTTGTATGACCAGTATTTTAGTATTTTAGTATTTTGTATGGCAGTGCTGCTAGAAAAAACAGTCCAATGAGCCGTTCATTTGGATAGTAATCAGTATTAGCTTAATAACTTTTTCCACAAGCGTTGAATCGCTTTGCGGTCTTCGAAGAAAAGTTTTCTTGGAAGATTTCCCAGAGATTGATTAGAATTAATTATTTTTAGAGGACAACGGGTCACCTCACCAGATTTTTCTTTGAAAAAGTAAGTTTCCGCATAGAAAATCCTACGGAAAATTAAATCCGCGAGCGCTAAAATATAGTTTCACCGATCGAGCTGAAATTTTACACAGTTATTATAGGACCTCCAAGGTTTCCAAAAATCAAAGGGGAACTGGAATTTAAATTTTGTCCCAGGCTAATGACCACCTTTGGCATCCAGCACTGCTTGCAATCGGCGGGGCATCGATTCCACAAGCTTCTTGGTCATCGTGGACGGAATACTGTTCCTTATCTCCTGTACTGCTGTTTTCAGTTCTTTTTTGTTTTTAGGTTTCCTGCGGTCACTGCTATTTAGCTGGTGCTTCACCTCCCACCATAAATGCTCAATGGGGTTTGAGTCGGGAGATTGAGGAGGTGTCTTAAGCTGCGTTGGGACGTTATACAGAATCCACTCTCGTACTACGTACGAGGTGTGCTTAGGATCATTGTCCTGTTGGAAGTAGAAATCACGAGGTAATTGCAATTTCTCCACGGCAGGTTTTAGGTTATGTTTAAGGATGTTCAAATAACCCATTTTGTCCATGGTGGTGTCGATGAACTCCATAGTGCCGGCTCCACTAGCCGCCATTGTACCCCATAGCATAACACTACCTCCACTGTGCTTGACTGTTGGAGACAAATGTTGGGTTTCCAGCGCCGAACCATACCAGTTGCCTTCCGTCAGACCCAAACAGGTTAATTTTGGTCTCATCCGTGAACATCACGTTGTTCCAAAATTCCTGTGGCTTTCCGATGTACTCCTTTGCAAATTCCAGTCGCTTTTTGATATTCGTTTTCGAAAGGAGAGGCTTCTTTCGAGCAACCCGACCGCGCAGATTGTTCCTGTGTGCAATCCTCCGGATTGTGTCAGCACTGATGGGTCTCCCTGGTGTTAGAAATATCTTTGGCCAGTTTCGGAACACTTGTTTTAGGATCCTTTCTAACTGTGCGCACTATTTGTCGTTCATCACCTGCCGATAAAATCCGTTTTCGTCCTCTGCCAGCACGGTTATTCAGTGTTCCTTCATCTTTCCACTTATTAACTATTTTCTGTACTGTGGAATGTGATCTTCCGATGGCTGCTGCTATTTCCCGCAGGGACTTTCCGCGGCAACACATACAAATTACCTGGGTTCGCGTAGCGATATCAGTTTCTTTCCTTTTCGATGCCATTTTGACAAAAAACACAGCGGAAATAATAAAAAAAGGGCACTATAACCTAGCAGCTGGAGATTTTTTACATAGACACTGTTAAAAAAAAATTACTCAAATTTACATTATTTCAATAGCACGAGAATTTTTTGTAGGCAACGAGAACGCTGTACGCTCAATTTTGCTGCGTTCAAATCAGCATTTGTTCGCAATCTATATAGGTCAAAAAATATATGAAAGCGATAAAACATATCTGAGTAAATATTTAAAGAATCCGAAAAATGTATTATTAAACCACATTAACAAACATTTCATAAATTGAATAGTTCTCCTAAAAATAATAGAAAAACTAATCTGCCTTTGGGTGTATACTAAATTTTGCGATTGACTGTATTGGCTGACCCACAATTGATACGTTGCGGATGCGTTGACGTAAATTTGACAGAAAAGCTATGGGAAAACTGTCAAATTCACGCAAACGCATCCGCAACGTATCAATTGTGCGCCAGCCATATCACGAGCTCCCTTTTCGTGTTCATGATTATCACGAGTCACAAAAATTCAAAACAAACTTGCAAGCCGAGTTGACATTTGAATACACTCTAACAGGAAAATATGCAAACATGTCTTTGATTAACCCATCCAAAGTTACACATGTTTAAAACACGGACAAGAGTTACCACTGACCCTGTATTGTTGATGTTGTGTGTGTTATTTCTACGTATCTATCATCAACAGCGGTGTGTACACATTTCCAATTAATAGGAATAATGTACTCAAATAATCGGGTAACCCAATCATTCCAAAATTGCTCAAATGGCCTCGACTGCAAAGTCCTTGCTGAAATTCATAGTTAGTCTACTTCAGCGACATACAAGCTACACACGTATTAAGGCAGCAGCCATCGTCACTGGAGTCCTTTCGTCGCACTCAATTGACTTTACTTTAAACGAACTCTCCGGAACTCCATTTGCTAGTTTAGGTACAGAAGGGAGCAACAACGGCACATAAAACTATTGCGTATTGTTGCGCGGACTTCTATGCTTTGAAAGGTGCGGATTTTGGATCTCCATGATGTGGCTAATACTAAATCTGCAACGATCACTGCAATAATTGATCGTGAGAAGTTAAAAGCTTTCAGTGAACCCTACTTTAATATGACTTTTGGGGGTCTTAATTGACGGTCTTTCACGAGATTTATAATATAGCCGGTCTGTATTAACTTGACCGAGTTGCTTTGATTTTCAGTCCATTGTTGATGTAATTTCACCTTTGAATGAGAAAATTAAACGCAGGAGTTTTTGAATGGGAAATGAGAAACATTGTTGCAGAAGGCCAAAGTAGGAGTGATTTATAAAAATCCCGAAGTAAAGCAAATGTCATGTCTCACGCAATGGGATCTTTTGACGCACATAATTCAGTGATTGGGCTCGACATACTAGTTCAGCTTGTGGGCTGCAGCTTATCTGATTAGATCGTCCACTCTAGGTTAGCGTTTTCGAGTCTGGAGCTATCGCTTAAGAAAATGTCTTGGAGGGAGAATTGGTTGCCTTATAAAGTATTCAAAATCTACACGGTCTTTTTACCGAGGATATTTTGAGTTTCTGGTTTCAGATCAGTTGTTCAGAACTGTGCACTCTTAAATGTAATGAAAATTACTTCGATAAATGATCTGAATTTCGTATCATGTAATTCAATTGACGACTGAATTTTGTGTGCAAAGATATATAAATCCAAAACTAATGGTTGTCACTTAAAAGAAAACACAATATGATGTAAAATTATGTTTTGTAACGTAATATCACATCACCAGCGGGAACGTATGTCTTGTCATGAAAATTTATGTTCCTTAGAACGCCAAACTGAAATTTTCAAATTAAAATTGATTGTGACATTTCATCGGATGTGAACTTGTTTGTATTATTTCAACACCAGAACGATCTTGGACTTTTTTTTTCGAGAAAATTTGATAGTGGCATTGATGAGTAGTGTTAAACGTTTTTATTTTGATGAAGATTCGGTCACCAAAGCGTTAAATGTGGTCTACCACGTGGCTCTCGCCTGGTGTGGAAACAAAGTGTCCCCGCTGGAGACGGAATTCCAGAAATACAGCTTTGCGGCAGGAGGAGCTCGTGTTCATCCGCGTCACTCGGAGATGTTTGATTCATGATCCACAGCAACGGAATGTTCTGAAAATCCGGGTGAGCTCTTTCCATTGTATCCTTTTGTGTCCTACTCCCATTTTTTTTTGTGTATGAAAATTATATTTTTGGTGTGCTTCAAATTGTGAGTTGATAATATGGAAAGAGTGTCTGACTTCCGGTCGTCACAGGTTCCCATTTCACGCCTCTGTGAGTTGTGCGATCGCAGAGGATTGCCAGCTGAAACGTGAAGACGCTGGTTGGCGTGGCATGGGCAAGGTTGCCAATTTGACAGTATAGAGGTGAGAGGAGGCGACTGAGGATCGTTTTCCTCTTAATCATATTGTATATTTTTCATTCTCGTTCAATTTATGGTTTCAGCATGCTTTGGAATCATCTTTGCATTCCAAAACCATTTAGTTTGAGAACAAATGGATCAATTAAAGGCTCCATTTGTTTTTGAGCATTTCAGCGTTTCTGAATTTCAACTGCTATTTTCATAGAGGACTGCCATGTTGCGGTTAGCAGTAGGAGACTATATTTAAATAAATTTGGTTATTGGTGTTGTGATTGGATAAGCCATTTGTTTCAGAAGTTGTCAAAACGGGCTCTTCGATAACTTATACTGCTGTCCTTGGAATGAACAGGAGGAGTGTACGGAAGGCTTTTTAAGGCATGTCTTTTGGAGTAGTCTGTTGTTTTTCAGAAGAAGAAAACATCAATGCATCTTTTGATTGAGGTTTTATCTGTGATAGTTATAATGATCCACTCGGTTTTTCAGCTTTTCCAGGACCTTCGGGATATAAAGCATACCTTTTTCAGTCACAGACTAGTGTATGTCACATGTATT
Organism: Aedes koreicus; assembly: GCA_024533555.2. Classification (NCBI taxonomy): domain Eukaryota; kingdom Metazoa; phylum Arthropoda; class Insecta; order Diptera; family Culicidae; genus Aedes; species Aedes koreicus. The sequence goes on from JAHHFK020006022.1 coordinate 15,089, forward strand.
TTGTACACACATGATCTTTTTTTTAAAAAAAAATGGATGTTATTTATTATTTCATTATATTATTTTCATCATATCATTGTGTATTATTTGAAATCATATGATTTTATTCAATGAGATTAGATTTGATCAGTGACCAACCAGTGGATGCCATCATTTAAAACTATGAGATCCACTACAAATGAGTAAAATGGTGTAAGGAATCGGAACAGCACATCGAAATTTTAGATAAACTATTCTGTATGTGTAATTTCACGTCATCCATGGAGTCTTCAAGTTTTGTCAAATAACTTTCAACTTTTTTCTCGTAGCTTTGATATATTGTATAAACTTTTAGGTTCATAATAAATACGCAAATCCTTCTACTTTTGCAGCAGGACACCAATGTGCAGACATGTGTAATTATTATTATCATATTACGTTATTACGTTACGTTACGAAGGGATATTCCCTTCACTATATTTTATATACTATTCTATATGACATTGCATATTGATTTTACATTTTTATTATAATCATTACCATATTTTCATTACTCGGATTTTCATTATTTATTTAAATATGATTTTATTAGTCTTACCTCGGAGCGTATGGTACGGTATGTCCACGCATCCTTCCTCCCCTGTAGATTCACAAATTGCGTTGTCGTTCAAATCTATTCTTTTGAATCCAACTCATTTTACAGAATCATCTTTTGCGGTTAATGCAACGCAGTAGGCCTGGCCACTTTGACGCTTGTATCATTTCTTTGATGTGCTGCAAGCATCAATATTGACAAAAAAATAATTGGGCGTCATCTAACCCAATTATTTCCAGGATGCTTTCTCGTACTGGCTGCGTTCGTATTAGATTAGATTAGATTAGATTTTAACACCAGAAGGATCTTAAAAACTGCCGCAGAAAGTATGGATGCAGTCAGGAACCGTTTCCATTTCGCAATTTTTTTTTATAGCTTCATCTTGTTGTTTACCTTTATCTCTCAGCACTTGTGTAGTGGCTTAAGGACATACGGGATCAAGTCACTTCGAAGTTTTATAAGCACAAACCTCAAATACACACTTAGAAAAAATTGTGTAAATTTATGACTAATAGAATGCACCTAAATGGAGCGGCCTTTATGATTTAATTAACTGTTGCATGAAAATTACGTCAACCAAATTAAAATTGGACTGTAACCCTATTTCGACACATATCAAGTTGATGTAATATTTCAAGGCGACGTTAATGTTCGACAGTTGAAAAATATACTTGAAACGAATTTCCATGGAAAAGACCCCAACGTTATAATCAGGGAGTGCTATTATGTAACCACATGTATGTGATAGACTCTGTAGTAAAAAAGATCAATTTTCCCTTTTTTGCTCTGTGGAAAGAATATTAGAAGAAAATAGATCATAGTTTATGCCTTGATGCGCGATGACAATATTACATCTGAGGAATTGATTTAGATTTCGCAACCCACCGGGGGTTGGAAAGTGTGCAACTGCGATTTTAAAATTTGGGCTTTGGGTTTCCGGTTGCGAAAACAAAAGAAAATTCACACGTCGATGATTGCCTAGAGTCTAAATACACGCTCGTTCAGATCTACTCTAAATAGAGTAACTTTCACTCAGTTTCGTATTTCCATGATTTATGTCAAAAACTGAGTAACTTGATGTAAGGAAACTGAGTAAATGCTACTCTGATTGTAAAAGCACTGTACTTTTAAAAATAGAGTAATTATAATGAAGCTGTCAAAAGCGAAAAACGTGGTTGAATCCAAGGTTCAGTCGATCAAAACTTTTCAAGATGGAACGCCTGTATGTTGTAATCAACAAAAATTTTAAGTCGAAGTGCCGAATTCAATCCATGAATAGATTGTTATTCAGTTCATGGATTTACAAATTTAAGTTTTTCTACACTTTCGTTTCAACTGGCCAGTTGTCGGAAACAATCAACGATTTCTATTAAATAAAATAACAAATAAAATTAGATACTGAGTAATGTTGACTCAAATTTTGATAAATGACCTAGTTAATCATTAATGAGTAACTTTATAGCTACTCTTATTAGGGCAGTTCCACTTTTAACAAAACTGAGTCGTTTTCTACTCAGTTTTGAAAAAATACAAACGAGCGTGACTGAGTAATGTTTACTCTTATTTTGGCAGGTGACCTAGTTAATCAAAATGAGTAACCCTTCAATTACTCTTATTAGGGTAGTTCCACTTTTAACGAAACTGAGTCGTTTTCTAAATCAGTTTTGAGTAATTACAAACGAGCGTGTACAACTGAAGCGCAGATGATTCGGTCTTGTCATTTTAAACGACAATGGCGAGCAACCAATATAATTTCTGAAGGTTGTGTGATATTATGTTCTTTTGATGGACTCGTATTATTATTCATAACGGATGTTTGAAATACCCTTAATAGAACATAAAGATGCAGCGGCAACCCATTACGTCGACCTAAATTGTGTGATTTTTTCAAATTGCGTGTCATGTAGTTTCCTTTTTTTTGTGTGTACTATAAGGACTTCTGGTGTGGACTTTTCAAGAATTGTTTGCTCCACTGGAGCAGCCATTGGTTAGCAATTTCAGCTTTGTTTGTATTGTTTTGTTTGTGATGACTTCAAAAATCGCGAAGTGATAATTAACCTAACCAATAAACCATATGGAAAAAGGACTCCCTCCAGTTCCACCTTAATCGTTTCCAACGTTTTGTTTCAAAATGCGATCAGGAAATTCAGTGACGATATCGCGTTTGAGGAGGAACCGAAAAATAATGAATGACCAATGCATTTTCATCTCCTACCGTAGCTTGCGCGTTTCCTTTTGGATTTACCTGAAAGAAATAGAAAAAGAGCTGTTTAATATTACTGAAAGGATGGAGTTTAATAATCTGTTGTTGTGTTATTGAGAAGTTAGACTTTTCGAATCCGATAATTCTAAGCTTGGGTCAGGACTAAATCGTCTTGGGTGGACTACGAATTGATTGGGTTGACTAAATCGTTTTATAATCAGCCCATCTTATTAGGAAATCTTCAAACTTTCGAATGTGTTGCTGTCGAAATATTGTTTGAATTCTCCTTTGACTGATTCGGCGGGACTTATATAAAGCTGCAAAGTCAGGATTGTATAGGACGCAACTGTATCGGTTGACGGCGTTTTCATGACCTCCGTTCTGTGCAAGCAGTATTGTGCGGATATCACCAAACAAACAATTTGAGTTGATTAAAAGCTGAAAAATCTCATGTCTAAACATGTATTGGGGAACACAGTGGCATTGAAGGGAATGAAATAGCAGACGATCTCGCAAAAATAGGATCTAGTTCACAGTTTCTTGGTCCAGAACCATTCTGCGGTACATCAAACTGTACTATAAAAATGGAAATTAAATGCTGGGAAGAACAAAAAGTGATAACCAATTGGTTGGCTGTCAGAAAGTGTAACCAGTCAAAAAGATTTATAAGTCCAAACGCAAATAAAAACCAAAAAGCTATTAGAGCTCAATAAGAGAGCTCTCTGTACATACACTGGCCTAGTAACAGGGCACTGTCTGAGCAGATATCATTTGAAGAACATTGGCCGGGTTCAGAATGATACCTATATGCCGCTTCTGTAACCTAGAAAGCGAAACATCGGAGCATCTGTTTTGCAGTTGTTGTGCATTGTATAGATGCAGATCAAAATTTCTTGGTAGTAGTTGTTTACAGCCCAATGAGATTTGGTCTGCAAATCCTGGTAAGGTGATTGAGTTCGTAAACCAAATCATACCTCACTGGGAGCGTGTTGTGGCAAGTAGCTGACCAGCGAACAAATGGTGGTCAGCCTGCCCAATGCGTATACAGTAAACAGGAATATACTACAAAAGTTCGTATTAATGGACGCAGTAGGGTTTAAATCGCAAAAAAAAAAGTGTACAAACATCGACAGCACAGCTAACGCGTTATCCTAGCAGCAATAGCAGCAACAGTATACAGGAGCAGCAGCAGTAAAAAAACCAGCAGCAAAACCTAGCGGTAAGTTTTTTTCCATCTTGTTTTAATTTGATTCTGGCGAAATTAAAACGTTTTTATTAGAAAGCCACATCAAGCTATAAGCTATTTGTGTCAAATAGTTTTTAGTTTTTTAAATTTTTGTTTTTAAATAGTTTGTTTTTTTGGTTTTAATCCAGAACCAAACAAAAATTAATTGAGGTTAGAATTTAAAGTTTTATTTCTAGGAAAATGGATTCGGAAAATGTACAGTACATTACATTGGATTGGTGCTGCCGATGGTCGCGGTGCCGATTACAGCCGAGCAGCAGTCTTACAACCCAGTTCTGGACCAGAAAATAAACTGCATATCATTTGTATCTGCACGTAACCTATGTGATGAACCACCTATACATGCCGGACTGCAGGCAACTGTGGCTGTTTTTGCAAACTTACCAAAAAGCACACGAGATTTGCTGAAGTCGATTGATTGATTGATTGATTGATTGATTGTTAATATTTTTCCTTCTTTTCGTTTTTTTGTCATGCGTGGCAAAACAAAATAAACAAACCAATACTATGAATTTATTACTTTTATTGCATGAACTATTTTAATTAATTGTAAGAATATGTATGTTTCGTTTTATTAATATGTTTGTGTGTGTGGTAGTCTGAGGGAATAAATTGTTAATGTTGTTGTTTTTATATTTTTCGTACCTCCTTTTGCTCAGTCGATAAAGGCGCAGCTACACAGTAACACCATGGTGGAGGTGGGTGGGTTCGATACCCGGTCTGGTCTAGGAATTTTTTGTTAAAGAAAATTTCTCGATTCCCTAGGCATTACGGGTATGATTGTACTTGCCACACAATCATATTAATGCAAAAATGGTACTTGGCATCGAAAGCTCTCAATAAATAACTGTGGAAGTGCATTTAGAACACTAAGTTGAGGGCAAGCAATAAGCTAATTGTGAAAGCAATACGCTTGAAATGCTGAAGAAGAAGAAGAAGCAGAAGAAGAAGAAATGAAATGCTTCATGATTTCATGAATCAATCTGCCCGTTTTCGTCACTAAAATTGGAATCATAAAAGACAGGTGCCCTTAAGCATGAGTGTTAGTGCTTTGGTTCATTATTTTTGTTTATTATTATCAGTTTCTTTCTTGTTTCTTTAATCAATCTTGCACCTTTTCTCCACCAACAACAAAAAAAAACGCCAAAGCGGGGTTGCGTTGGGTCGTTCACAAAATACACATTTTTTTGTTTTTTTTTTTTTTTTTTTTTTTTTATAAAATAATAAAATATTTATGTTTTTTTCATTAACCTTGATCCTTTTGTTGATGTTGGTGATGGTAGTTCACATGATCATTAAATGCTGAAAAATCTCTTTTTTTTTGGCTAAAGAAGTAAAATTTGTATTGAACTAGCTGAACCCGGTGCGAACGTTGCTAAGCTTGTAATTAAATGAATGAAAATTTAATGCACTCCCCTTCACATCAATAGAACCACTCAACAAACGTATACATTTTTTTGAGAGTTTATTTGTTTTCTTTATTCATTATTTCGTAATGATCGTGTACGAGAGCCAACTAACACCACGCAAAAAAACCGCAGTAGAAACTACCATTTCAAGGGTTAAATTAAGAGCAAACACCAACAATTTTCAGCTGACTATAAATGCGTTTGATTTTACCATGCCTGCGATTAGAAAAACCATGGTGCGGTTGATATCAATATGAGGTCTGTCAAATATACGACAAATGATGAAAGTTTTTACCATAAACGTAGTAAATTTGACTGAAATTTCATGGTAGTTTTAAAGATAGGCATAGTCGGGTATAATGGTAGCTTTTACTACAAGATTGTTTCCTGTGTATACATCTGCATCAATAAACATTGTTTATGAACCGAAAAAGACGAATTTAGAAAATTTGCTGTTTCACAACTATTGAACCTGAATAAAGCCATTCGCTCTGGTTTCTTTCGTCAATTAACGTGTTATGACGTGTTTTGTATAGATCATTGCACGGAATGTATTAATTTCATTTTTTTGACAGTTCAGAGAGCTTGTTTATATGGTGTTAGAATTCGAACCGCTCAAACGGAATTTTTCATTGGCTTTTTCCGGATTCTGTATGATTAGATTCAGGAACTGATTTTAAAAATGAGCACTGGTGTCTGTTTGCCGGCTATTTTACTTCAACCGTAATTCATTTAGAGCACAAAATCTCAAACCGATCTTACCGAAAATATTCTAAGTCCGTGTAAACAAGCTCCCTGAACTGTCAAAACTGCATTGAAGACGCCATCATGCAATGATCTATGAGCTCCAAAATGCCGAGTGGAAATTATTTGTCAGAGCAGGAAAAAGAGAAGATTTAGGCTTATCGTGATTGTGATATCAGTATTCGCGAAATCGCTCGTCATTTGAACAGATCTCAACACGTTGTTTTGGATTTTTTGAAGAATCCTGATGGAGATGGAAAAAATAAGAAAGGTGGACCCAAGAAAAAGTTTTCAAAAAGATGTCATCGCAGAATAATCAACGCTGCACGCAATTCACTCAAAAGTCTGAACCAGATAAAGGCTGACCTTATGCTTGGCGTTTCGCGTTCAACAGTCTACCGAACTTTAAAAGACTCTCCAAACATTCGGCGACAATAACTGAAGCAAGCACTAAGACATTTGCCCCGTCATAGAGCAAACCGACTTGAATACGCCCTTGCCAACATGCGTAGAGAATGGAGTAAAGTGAGTAATCATGTTGATTCATGATTGACATATTTTTAAAGTAGGGAAACTGTCCCCATATTAATCTCATTGTTCCTATATTCATCCTACGATGAATCAAACAATTGGGCAGTTGAAGGATCGGTTTCGTTTTCTAATAATGTTTGCTTACGTTAAATAACTACAACAAACATTACTAACTAATCCTGTCACGTGTATATCGTTTTATTTCAAGTAGGATTGCAAAGTGATGAGATTAATATAGGTACATCTTCCCTAGTTTAATGTTTCAGGTTATCTTTTCTGATGAGAAGAAATTTAATCTCGATGGACCAGATGGATTTTTTTTCGTAATGGAGAGATTTACGGAAAGAGCAACGTTACTTTTCATCTCGCAAATTAGAGGTGCAGTTTGATGGTTTGGGAGGCATTTTTTGAAAACGGAGTGGTGCAGATTGTTTATCCTTCAACAAGAATGAACAGCCAGGAGTACATCGAGCTGCTTCAAAACCATTTGCTACCATTCTTGCAGCAAAACCATCGTGGTGTTTGGGTTTTCCAACAAGATAACGCATCAGTTCAAATAAGCCGAGTGACTATGGCGTGGTTACCTGAACATAGTTATGGAGTGGCCAGCTTGTTCTACAGATCAGAATCCGATCGAAAACTAGTGGGGACTGATGGTACGTACAGTGTATGCAGACAACAAGCAGTACGGGAATGTTCAAGAGCTCAAAGGTGCAATGTCATCAGCGTCGAACGAGATACAAGTATCTATATGTCGCCGTCTGGTTGAAAGTATACCGAATAGGTTGTTTGAACTGATTGAGAACAAAGGAGGTCCTACACATTACTAACATGCTGCAATCAATGCAAAATCGATGTAAACTTTTCGGAGAAAATTAATTTTACGTCTGGTTCTATAGTCATGAAACACAGTTTTTTTGTTTACTTTATTGAGTAACTAACCAGAACAATCCAAGATATAAAAACATTCTGATAAAACCATATCCAATCCTTTGCACTTCATTTCCAATATGTATTCTCTTTTATTACTCAAAAACCTCAATAAATGACTGGTTCTAAAGTTATGACACGGAGAGTAGAATTGACGCGTTTAAGGTATGCGCACAGTAAAATCTAGAAAAACCCGCAGTAAAACATTATTTATAATTATTTATAAACTAAAAAAAAAACCATCGGGAAAGGGAAAGAGTGTATTTATATATTTTTTATATAAAAAAAATATTTTTCTTGTCTGTTTTTTTCTCTCTATTCTACCATCTCATGTTATCCATTATATTCTTTGCTGTGCACACTGTACTCTTTTTTTTTTCAGGATACTTTTTTTTTTTTAAAAAGTAATATTTATTAAAGGTTGTACGGAATCAAATTGCACCACTTTTTAATGGCTGTAACTTTTTACCCGTTGGGTATTTTCTATTGAAATTTTGGGTAGAGTTAGCTCAATGTGTATTTGTGTACGCTGTGTAAGTTTCACTAGCAGATGTGCAATCGTTGCGAAGATGGAGTCGGAAGAACAGCACCATAGCAAAGCAATTTTGCGCACGTACCTCGAAAATCCGGATCTTTCTTGTCGTGCCATCAGCAGGAAGCTGGGAATGGTACATTCTACGGTGTCTCGTGTTTTAAATCGATACCACGAACGTTTGACTATCGATCAGAAAGAAAAAAGTGCAAAAAATGGATCTCCGTATAGTGTTAAGGATCACAAGCTGGTAGTTCAAGCTTTCAATAGGAATCCCAACAGTTCAGTTCGAGATGTGGCGAAGAAACTGAATCTAACCAAAACTCTCGTGCAAAATGCGAAAAAACGCGAAGGAATACACACGTACAAGGCCCAAAAGGCGCCTAATTGTGATGAACGGCAGAATACGGTAGGTAAAACACGTTCACGGAAGCTCTACACCCAGATGTTGACGAAACTACATTGCCTCGTTATGAATGATGAGACGTATGTAAAAGCAGACTTCCGGCAGCTTCCGGGGCTCCAGTTTTTCACTGCTCATCATAAATTCGATGTCCCTGAGGACGTTAGAAAGCAGAAGATGTCAAAGTTTGCCAAAAAAATATGATTTGGAAAGCAATTTGCTCGTGTGGAGAACGGAGCGCCCCATTCGTGACAACTGGAACAGTCAATGGGCAGGTGTACCTAAAGGAATGCCTCCAAAAGCGTCTACCTCCTCTTCTGAGGTCACACGATGGTCCTACGATTTTCTGGCCGGATTTAGCCTCGTGCCATTACTCGAATGGGGTTTTGGAGTGGTTAGGAGGTAAGGAGGTCAATTTCGTGCCGAAGCATCTCAACCCCCCGAACGCACCGGAACTGCGGCCAATTGAAAAGTACTGGGTCATCATGAAGCAGGCACTGAAGAAGCATCCTAAGGAAGTGAAATCGGAGGAAGATATGAAGAAAAAATGGATTGCCACGCTAAAAAAGTTGGTAAAATTTTTGTACAGGACATTATGAGTAGTGTAAAGAAGAAAGTTCGTGCATTTCAATATGGAATTGAAATTGAATAAAAAAAAAACAAAAAAAAATATTCATAACATGTTTCATTTTACTCTCTGAAAGTTTGAAGATGATTGGTTGAACGGGCCAATTTTGCCGAATATTTGTATGTGTCGCAATTTGATTCCGTACACCCTTTATCTGCACACCTGAGTTCTTCAGGAGGCTGTTAGCCGATTTTCCATCTCGTCTAAAAAAAAAAGCTAACCTATTATGTCACTTGCTACAAAGCAATACCATGCTGGAGGTGACTGGGTTCGATTCCCGGTCTGGTATAGGAATTTTTCGTTAAGGAAAATTTCTCGAGTCCCTGGGCATAGGGTATGATTAAACTGGCAACACAATCAAACTAATGCAAAAATGGCATCAAAAGCTCTCAATTAATAACTATGGAAGTGTATTTAGAACACTAAGTTGAGAGCAAGCAATAAGCAAATTGTGAACGCAATAAGCTTGAAATCGCCGACCTCCGAAGAACATGCCTCCGCGCAAGACGGAGGATACAAAGAGCGCGGTCCGACGCCGAAAGAATCGAGTGTAGAGGGGTGCTAGTCACCGCGAAGGCCACGCTAAAGAGAGCGAGAGAGAGAGAGAGAGAAAGAGAGAGAGAGAGAGAGAGAGAGAGAGAGATAAAGGCCAGCAAGCGAGCCTGCTTTGAGAGCCTGTGTCAGAAGTCCAATAAGGACCCATGGAGTGATGCCAATCGCGTAGTAAAAAGGGTGTGGGTACTTTCGCCGTGCGTCGGTCCACTGGGATGGGCCGGGAAAGGGGAGAACATGAGTGTCCAGCACAGGGACATGTAGTTGGATACAGCGGGTAAGGTGCTCGAGAGGGTAATCCTCAACAGACTGACAACATACACGGAGGGTATACGCGGTCTGTCAAGTAATCAGTTTGGCTTCCGTAAAGGGAAGTCGACGGTGGATGCCATCCTGTCCGTCACCAAGACGGCCGAGGTGGCAATCCAGCGCAAGAGGCGAGGAGTACGATACTGTGCGGTGGTCACCCTTGACGTGAGGAATGCGTTCAATAGCGCCAGTTGGGCGGCTATCGCCGACTCGCTCCAACGCCTTCAGGTTCCTGGGTACCTGTACAAGATTCTCGGAAGCTACTTCCAGAATCGCGTACTGGTATATAATACAGAGGCAGGCCAGAAACGTGTGCAGATCACCGCAGGCGTCCCGCAAGGTTCGATCCTGGGTCCGGTGTTATGGAACACGATGTACGACGAGGTACTGCGGCTTGAGTTCCCGAGCGGGGTAAAGATCGTCGGGTTCGCAGACGATATCACCCTGGAGATATGTGGTGAATCCATCGAGGAGGTCGAGTTAACGGCCTCACACTCCATTGGCATTGTGGAGAGATGGATGAGCTCCAGGCAATTGGAGCTAGCCCACCATAAGACCGAGGTCACGGTGGTGAACAATCGAAAATCGGAGCAACATGCGACGATTAGTGCAGGTAACTGCACAGTAGAATCGAAGAGGTTCTTGAGGTATCTTGGGGTTATGATCGACGACAAGCTGTCCTTTGTCAGTCACGTCGATTACGCTTGCAAGAAAGCCTCTATGGCTATATCGGCATTATCCCGCATGATGTCGAATAGCTCGGCGGTGCAAGGGAGTAAGCGTAAACTCCTGGCCAGTGTCGCCCTGTCCATACTTAGGTACGGCGGGCCGGCATGGATCACCGCCTTGAGTACCAAGAGCTACGCAAATAAGCTCGAGAGTACACACAGGCTTATGTGCCTAAGAGTGGTGAGTGCATACCGAACGGTATCACGCGACGCGGTCTGCGTCCTAGCGGGGATGATGCCAATAGGCATCGTCATAAAAGAGGACGTAGAGTGCTTCGAGCAACGTGGAACAAGAGGTATCCGAAAGACCACTAGAGCCGCATCCATGGTTAAGTGGCAGAGGGAATGGAACAACTCCACCAAAGGTCGGTGGACCCACCGACTAATCCCGGAACTAACCGGGTGGGTCGGTAGGCGACACGGTGAAGTGAACTTCCACTTAACGCAGATATTGTCTGGCCACGGCTGTTTTAGACAATACCTGCATAAATATGGGCATGCACAGTCCTCCGCATGCAGTGAGTGCGCGGGAGTCGAAGAAACTGCAGAACATGTGTTTTTCGCATGTCCTCGCTTCGACGGCGCGAGATCCGGCATGATGGCCGTATGCGGTCGCGACACGACTCCGGATAACTTGGTCCAGAGGATGTGTCAAGACCGGGACGTCTGGGACGCGGTATGCGTAGCAGCCTCCCAGATCGTCCTTGATCTCCAACAAAAATGGCGAAACGACCAAAGGCAGGTCGCAGGGACCACCTAACTACTAAAGCCCTAAGTAGTTAGACATAGTGGGTGCTTAACAAGCACAATAGCCCCCTCCCCGAAGTAATACCGAAAGGTGGTTCCGGGGAGGGACCAGGGCTAAAGGCACGGGTGGGTTTTTAGTGGGTCGAGGAGTTGGCACCCTCATCCCCACACCCTGAGTTCTTCAGGTGTCTGGTTGCAGATTTTCCATCCCGTCTAAAAAAAAAAAAAAAAAACAAAAGATTTTCTGACACGCCTGAGCGTTGAAAGTGGCGAAGGTGAAGGTGGGATGGTCAATATGCCCACTAAGCCTGCACCAGCCGCCGAAGGCATGTTTCAGATGCCTAGAGAGCGGGCACATGTCCTGGGAATGCAAAGGCCCAGATAGGAGCAACATGTGCAGAAGGTGTGGCAGCACTAGCCACAAGGCGCGGGATTGCAAAGGTCCCCCCAAATGCTTGATGTGCGCCGGGAAACCGGACGATAAGCACGTCATGGGGGGGGGGGCCAAGTGCCCGGCCGCTAAGGGTATACCAACGAGCCAACCGTAATGCAGGTAACCCAACTAAACCTGAACCATTGTGAGGCAGCCCAGCAACTGCTGTGTCAGACAGTTAGCGAGTCGGCATCGGATATCGCCATAATTTCCGACCCATACCGCATCCCACCCGGCAACGGGAACTGGTTTGCGGACAGGGCTAATATGGCGGCATTATGGACGACGGGTAAGTACCCGGTTCAGGAGGTTGTGTCCAACACAAACGAAGGCTTCGTGGTTGTAAAAGTGAATGGAGTGTTCTTCTGCAGCTGCTACGCACCGCCAAGGTGGTCGATCGAACAGTTTTCCAATATGCTTGATCGGATGACAACGGAGCTAACTGGCCTGAACCCGTTGGTAATAGCGGGGGACTTCAACGCTTGGGCGCTCGAGTGGGGGAGCCGCCTTACCAACCCTAGGGGCCAGATTCTTCTGGAGGCCTTGGCTAGGCTCAATGTAGACCTAGCCAACGTGGGTACCACGAGTACCTACCATAGAAATGGAGCGGAATCGATTATCGATATAACATTTAGCAGTCCTGGGCTAATTAGCAATTGGAGGGTGGATGATGGCTACACCCATAGCGACCACTTGGCGGTACGTTATTGTATCGTCCACAATACAAGGCAGCGTGCGGAAGGAGGAGCATCCACTCCATTCGCCCGCAGATGGAGGACGTCCTACTTTGATGTAGAGGTTTTTAAAGAGGCGCTTGAGAGGGAACGAAACTTACGCGAAACCCAGGAACCTTGCGGCGAAAGACTCGTTATGACACTTACACGAGCGTGCGATGCGACCATGCCGAGGGAAGTCAAACCGAGGAATGGAAGATCGCCGGTGTATTGGTGGACGGAGTCGATCGCCGACCTCCGAAGAACATGCCTCCACGCAAGACGGAGGGTGCAAAGAGCGCGGTCAGACGCCGATAGAATCGAGCGTAGAGGGGCGCTAGTCGCCGCGAAGGCCGCACTAAAGAGGGAGATAAAGGCCAGCAAGCGAGCCTGCTTCGAGGGTCTGTGTCAGAAGGCCAATACGAATCCGTGGGGTGACGCCTACCGGGTTGTAATGGCCAAAACCAGAGGATCGGCGGCTCCAACCGAGCGTTCACCAGAGCTGCTGCAGGTGATCGTTGGGGGACTCTTTCCGAGCCACGACCCAAGTCCATGGCCCCCCGCCGCCGTAGACGTGTCCCATGACCAGCGTTCCAGTATCCCAGACCTTAACGCTGTCATAGCGACGGAAGGGTGGACGGCTCAGCCGAACACCCGTGACCACGTGGGCACCGACAACGGCACAACGGGGGTCGGCGACGAGGCGACGGTGACGAATGATGAACTCATTGCGATAGCAAAGTCGCTAAAGGTGAACAAAGCGCCGGGACCGGATGGTATTCCGAACCTGGCCATCAAGACGGCTATCTTGCTGGATCCCGGAATGTTCAGGGTGGTGATGCAAAAGTGTCTGGACGAGGGCGTCTTCCCAGACGCCTGGAAAATTCAGACCCTTGTGTTGCTACCAAAGACAGGGAAGCCACCAGGAGATCCATCGGCATATAGACCAATATGTCTGTTGGATACAGCGGGTAAGGTGCTCGAGAGGGTAATCCTCAACAGACTGACAACATACACGGAGGGTATACGCGGTCTGTCAAGTAATCAGTTTGGCTTCCGTAAAGGGAAGTCGACGGTGGATGCCATCCTGTCCGTCACCAAGACGGCCGAGGTGGCAATCCAGCGCAAGAGGCGAGGAGTACGATACTGTGCGGTGGTCACCCTTGACGTGAGGAATGCGTTCAACAGCGCCAGTTGGGCGGCTATCGCCGACTCGCTCCAACGCCTTCAGGTTCCTGGGTACCTGTACAAGATTCTCGGAAGCTACTTCCAGAATCGCGTACTGGTATATAATACAGAGGCAGGCCAGAAACGTGTGCAGATCACCGCAGGCGTCCCGCAAGGTTCGATCCTGGGTCCGGTGTTATGGAACACGATGTACGACGAGGTACTGCGGCTTGAGTTCCCGAGCGGGGTAAAGATCGTCGGGTTCGCAGACGATATCACCCTGGAGATATGTGGTGAATCCATCGAGGAGGTCGAGTTAACGGCCTCACACTCCATTGGCATTGTGGAGAGATGGATGAGCTCCAGGCAATTGGAGCTAGCCCACCATAAGACCGAGGTCACGGTGGTGAACAATCGAAAATCGGAGCAACATGCGACGATTAGTGCAGGTAACTGCACAGTAGAATCGAAGAGGTTCTTGAGGTATCTTGGGGTTATGATCGACGACAAGCTGTCCTTTGTCAGTCACGTCGATTACGCTTGCAAGAAAGCCTCTATGGCTATATCGGCATTATCCCGCATGATGTCGAATAGCTCGGCGGTGCAAGGGAGTAAGCGTAAACTCCTGGCCAGTGTCGCCCTGTCCATACTTAGGTACGGCGGGCCGGCATGGATCACCGCCTTGAGTACCAAGAGCTACGCAAATAAGCTCGAGAGTACACACAGGCTTATGTGCCTAAGAGTGGTGAGTGCATACCGAACGGTATCACGCGACGCGGTCTGCGTCCTAGCGGGGATGATGCCAATAGGCATCGTCATAAAAGAGGACGTAGAGTGCTTCGAGCAACGTGGAACAAGAGGTATCCGAAAGACCACTAGAGCCGCATCCATGGTTAAGTGGCAGAGGGAATGGAACAACTCCACCAAAGGTCGGTGGACCCACCGACTAATCCCGGAACTAACCGGGTGGGTCGGTAGGCGACACGGTGAAGTGAACTTCCACTTAACGCAGATATTGTCTGGCCACGGCTGTTTTAGACAATACCTGCATAAATATGGGCATGCACAGTCCTCCGCATGCAGTGAGTGCGCGGGAGTCGAAGAAACTGCAGAACATGTGTTTTTCGCATGTCCTCGCTTCGACGGCGCGAGATCCGGCATGATGGCCGTATGCGGTCGCGACACGACTCCGGATAACTTGGTCCAGAGGATGTGTCAAGACCGGGACGTCTGGGACGCGGTATGCGTAGCAGCCTCCCAGATCGTCCTTGATCTCCAACAAAAATGGCGAAACGACCAAAGGCAGGTCGCAGGGACCACCTAACTACTAAAGCCCTAAGTAGTTAGACATAGTGGGTGCTTAACAAGCACAATAGCCCCCTCCCCGAAGTAATACCGAAAGGTGGTTCCGGGGAGGGACCAGGGCTAAAGGCACGGGTGGGTTTTTAGTGGGTCGAGGAGTTGGCACCCTCATCCCCACACCCTGAGTTCTTCAGGTGTCTGGTTGCAGATTTTCTATCCCGTCTATAAAAAACCCATAAGATGTAAAATCAACGAGCAACATGTTAAAACTAATTCAACTTATAGCTTAAAGCTTACTCAAAAACAAAATTGCGAGTTTGCTCATCAGAGTACGAAACTCAATCCGCTCATGTTACAATAATCTGATTTTCTCAATCAACATGAACAATGCCAAAATATCAAACCCACACCCAGTCGTAATTATTTCATCCAAATCTACAATAAACAAGAAATTAACGCCTACTCCAAAGTAAGACATCCTCATCAGACCGATTGCTCGTCGTTCCTGTCTGGCGTTTACCACCAGGAAGTGGTTCCGAAGTGAAATTGATTAATTACCATCACCCTGCCCGTTGAAACTTCCTTAAGCCTACACATTTATCGACTCTGTCAAATAGATAAAACTCCTAACCACCTTCTCCCTCCTGACGCAATTGCCATCGATTAATTGCTAAATGGAAAAATTCCCAATCTTAAAGCTGAACAGCAGTGGACTTGCCGTAGTAAATTTATCAACGTTCTTCAGTTCATCCTTACCGAACCGCACGATAATCGGCGAAACCGGCGTTTCTTCTTGAATGAAGCTCATCAGCACCGAGAACGACCTCTTTTGCATCTTCATCGACGGCGACGACGGAGCAGCGAATTTTTGATTAATGGAGCGTAAATAATGGAAACCCCCCTCCACCACCCTTCGCTCATATCTAATTACTAATAATGCCCTGCCTTGTAACGTCAGCAGAGAATTTTCGCCCCCGAAAAACGATCCCAATAATAATATTCGGAAATGATCATCATTCAACTGGAAGCCCTTCGCGCTCCATATAGTTCTACTGTTCCTGGCCAGGACTATGAATTAACACAATCGACAGCGTTCTCTCCCCGATTTTGGGCCAAAACGGTCCGAGGCCAGGTGCATAACAATTTTCCGCTGAAATGAACACATATTTCCCAAACGCAACTTGCCTATTGTATTCATTAGCAAACGCCCTCCCCTCCTACCACGGCGGGCTCCCGGAAATGCGAAAAACTGTAAAACCTTATTTGCACACAATTTGATAAACTGCAGAAAATTTTACAGTCTCCTGCATTTTTTTACGCCTCGGTTCCAGGGGTTTGGGTGGCGGCAATCGCAGCAGCAGCAACATATGGGCTAGTGCGTTAAACAAATAAAATATTAAATTTAATTAAATTAGAAACCGAATTGAATGCGAATGCTGTCGACCGGAAACTGCAACAATTTGTTGGAGCAGCTGCAGATTCCGTCCATCAGTTCTTCAGCCGGCGGTGTGGTTCGAGGATGGCGTGATGCGGGGAGTGACCGTGGTTTTATATTTATGGACCAATAAACATGGTCTCTGCCGTTTGTCCTCTTCTATAATGTGAGTTTTTTTTTTATTTTGGCCGTCATTTGGCCGTATTTGGCTCGGTGGGCTTAAGGTGGTGTGTTATTTAATTTCTGCTCTTGAGATACCAAAACCCCTTGTAAATTAGGTAACGCGGTCCTATTTATTTTTGTCGAGCAAATCTATTTCTTGTAATCCCTCGTTAAATCGGAGGTCACGTATTGGAACAGATCCCGTCTTTTAAAACTATTGACTGCATATTGTAGGGATCTGTCAATTCACCATGCCTTATTTCCCACAGAAAAAGCGATCGCATCAATCCAACAAACGAGCAACTTCCACACGCCGATTTGCAAATAGGTAAGCAAAATTAAAAATGAAAGCTTTACAAATTACCTCATCCATTTCCACGTTATCGCAGGAATTTACC